>NW_010583421.1:0-16427 GCF_000705375.1 Tinamus guttatus | reverse complement strand
TCAAAATGTATTATAATGAATTTATTTATACTCTTTCAAACAGCAGCACCCTGGGTTTTTATTGTGTTTTATTTGCTCTGCAACAAAAATTAGGAGGGGGAAAACGTGTTCCATGGCTGACAGGGTCCGCATTGTTCCATTTTCCAACACTTCCCTCCCACCTCTGGACAACTAACAATGCCTTTTTGCACTGTTCTTCATATAGATGCTGTTCAGCTTAACTTTGACATCAGCAACAACCAAAGCCCACTCTCGTGGTTCTTGTATAGAATTGCTCACTTGGGGACTTAAGATACTGCTAATATCAGAGATGGATCTGAATTGTGCACTGTTGTTTTGGTAGGCTGAGAGTTGTTTTGGGTCCTCACAGAAAGAGGATTCTGGGGAAGTTATCTTTGTAATACTGTGAAAAATAGTTAGAGTATTTCTCATTAGCAACAGTGTATTTTATCAGTATATAATTCTACAGGATATTTACTAAAGAAGTATTTACTTGCATCTTTACAGAAGCTGCAGCATCTCTAGGAGGAAAAAAACAAGGAAATTGAAATTCTGCATAATACCATAAGGGACTTGGAGCAACATCTTAATAAAGGCCAGGACCCGCACTTCAAACGGAAGCGGTTTTGAGACTATATCCTGCTAAATCCATTATTTCTGGTTCTCACTGTGCGCAAAGTATCTCAGACTGTGCACTTTAAAAGTAAAAGCAAAGTACAAAGAAGTATTGAGTTTATTTTTATTGAAAAACTCTCATGTCAAATATTCCATAAACATACATTCTGTTCAGTATTAATTTCTTGCTAGTCAGTATTCACCATAAGAAGCTTCAGGTTTTGTAGGAGTGAGTTTCCCTATTACACCATAATTAATGATGGTTTACGCTCTCAAAGTGTTTTTCCTTTCTTTCCTTTCTTATTTATCCAAAAAAATCAAACAATTTTATTTTCACTTCAGCTTGGTTAATAAAAGTTAAAGAATGCTAAGTTACAAACAGAAAGTTACACAACTGAAATTTATGAATCAATACAGATTATCAAATTCAGCAGTGTTATAAACTAAGATAAACATTACATCGAAATTCAATTTGGTCCCTACTCCACTTTTTTGGTATAAATACCGGTCTGTATCGAGCTGTTAACACTGCTTTATGTTAAGCACAATCCTGTTAGTTTAGTGAGATTTTTACAAGCTACAGCAGTGTGTATTATTGGACCCTGATATATAGTAATAGAATATAAACTTATAAATCTGTTACTTAAAAATAATGTAATTACTGCTTACATTTAAGATAGCTGTTTTGGAATGTTATTCAGGAATAAAGTTTTATTGTACACTATTTGTATCCAGAAGTTAGAGAATGAGAGGGGAAGAAAAAAAAAACACCTTGTGAATATATTCAATGTTCTTTCTTTTAATAAAGTATGATTAAAATATCTTTTTTGATTCTCTTCTGTTCTAGTTTGCTAGCATCACACAGAAGCCCCTAGGTCATAGTTTATGCTTCTGTCCTCACAAATGCAAACAGAATGTTAGAAGAAAGACAAATTAGTCAAGAATGCAGACACCTTTCATCTATCTACAACTGAAAAACAAACTATGGGTCAGTTAAATTGCATCAAAATACTTTTTTTTTCATTGATGGTACTTGACAGGTTTGATGTATTTCTAAGAGCACTGCTGTAAAACTCCAGTTGTTTTCAGTATTTGCATTTCTAACTCCACATTCACCTGTCTTTATTTTTTTTATTTTTTTTAACTGTGGGGCAATAAAAGTTGAATCTGTGGACGTTTCCTCTCTTAGAATCATGAATGTAGGCCTTGTTTTATCGTGTTTAGTTTGTTTCTCAGACTCAGCTCCTTGCCTTCTCCTGTCACTGTCAGGTATCACTAGTTTCACTGGCTGCTGATGACTGTCAGGCAGCTGAGAGCAGACGTCACTGTCAGGACTCAGTGATGTCCTCTGCTCGCAGCTGCCCATGTCAGCTGCAAGAATTTGGAAGTGCCCCGCGACACTGTCAAGTGACAGAGTTGCCTAACTCTTCAAACAAAAGGTGTCGGCAATGTCAGCATCAGCTACTAGAAGTCGTATCTTGCTGGTTCTCCTGCTCGGGATGGTGGCTCCCCTCGCGGTGGTGGGGCCAGTGCGGGTGGTGGTGATGCGAGTGTTGGTCAGCTGGGTTCGGCTCAATCTCCGCCAGCTTTTCATCTGCCTTTTTAGTGATGTTTTCGCGTATATCATCAATATCTGGTTCCTAGAAAATATATTTTAAAAAACAGTTCAAATAAAACATTGTACCTAATTAAATTATTGTAAAATGGCGCAGAATCACAGAATGGTTGAGGTTAGAAGGGATCCCTAGAGATCATCTAGTCCAACCCCCCTGCTCCAGCAGGGACACCTAGAGCACGTGGCACAGGGTGGCGTCCAAGCGGTGTTTGAAGATCTCCAGAGGAGGAGACTCCACAACCTCTCTGTCACCCTCACAGTAAAGTTCTTCCTCATATGGAGATGAAAATATTAACCTTGATATTTTTTCAGTA
Organism: Tinamus guttatus; assembly: GCF_000705375.1. Next base: position 13,883 of record NW_010583421.1, on the reverse strand, counting down.
CCTGAAATCTAAGCAATGGATTATTTTGAATTATTTTTATAAATAATTTGGAAAGACTGATGCTGTAACATAAAAAGTAAACAACAGCTTATATTTCCTTACAGAAAACAATCATCATTTAGCTTTTCGGCTTCAACAAAATCAAGAAAACACAAGGACAAGGCAAAAAAAAAAAAAGGTTCTATTTTTTAGAGATCTTTAAGTCCACTTCAAAAGTATGTGGGTAGGGGGAAAGCAGAACAAGTTAGTGCCAAGCAGAGGATCTGCAGAACCTTGTGAAGGGTCTTGCAGGAAAAAAGAAAACTAAGAAATATCTGCCTCCAAGATATGTCTGTGAGGTTCAGTCTTTTGAACACCTCAGGTTATTGGGCCTAACTGCCCTTTTTTTTTTTCTACTTGTGCTCTTGAGGCAGTTTGTTGGGGGAGTAGCTATGAAAACAAGGCCATACTGATGAGAGATGGGGGTTTGGAGACTTTTCAGTAAAGCTAGATAACATTTTTCTTTACATAGTAAATATTATTTCAGAAACATGAAGAACACCACATTTGAGAAGGAAATTCTCTTATTGAGCTCTTAATGTCATGGGTTCTTAATTCAAGAGAAGCGCAGCAATTGAGTGGTAAAGGAAAAAAACTTAGGGAGAAAGTGGTTGTGATCAATCAGGCTAGATGATTTCAACTATGAGTACCTGTATAAGTACTACAGACTGAAGGGGAAATAGGCACACAGGCACTCTGCAATTCCTTTTAAACATACTATACAGTGTTCAACATCTGAATTCCTCTGAATCATCCCCTTTCAGACTGTCTCAGAAAGAAGTGTTTCCTTCTGTGGGAGCTACCTCACGGAGAAAAGGCATCGCGCTCAAAAGGAATCTTGTTTTACAGCATCACGGGTAACTGCACAGGGCTCCAAATGTAAATTCCTAGGGAATTAAAATTCAAATAATTACTAATAAAGTGTTTTCTTATGCTAGGATGCCACATTTGACTGCCTGTGGCCTACATTCAGCTGGAAAACTGTATGATGGAAATTGAAACCATGATGCTTCTGGCTGAACTTTCACATCGAGGTATGTACATTTGTGATAACCTTTAAAGTAGTCCTGATCTTCAGTTATATTTAAAACAAAGCTGCTTCATATATATAATGGAACCAATACTTGCAATCTTGTATTACCACTTTTTTATCAAGTATTGTATATTGTTTTTAAATATAAAATAATAAAGTAACTCAGACCAGCTCAGATTTTACTCTTAAGTTTGCTGCAAGTATACTAGTTGTTTAAATACCTATCTTGCCTGCCAAGACTGGAATACTGAATGATCACCAAGTGTATGTAACTCCAGGAATTGAATAGCATCCAAGATTGGACTTAAATTACTGAAAATGATTCACATTTCTATCAAGGGCAGGAATAATCAGTTGATTCTAACTTAGATCTTTATTAAACTTAATTAGGCTTCAGTATGAATTGAGAATCTTCTTCACAATAACATAGTGATAATTAAGATGGACATGTTAGAAATGTAAGACTTAGTTATAAAGTAATTTGTATCAAACCTGAAAAAACAGGATTTTAATTAAGCAATTATTAGTTGTCCCAAAAGATAACATGTCCCAGAATCTTTTGATCAAAAATCTAGGTTTTTTTAAAAGTGTTAAGTTTCACCTAAAAACTATTTTTTCTACATGGTGACAGGAAGGTTACATGACATTTCAACCAGATTTGGTTAAAATGTTTTCATGAAAAATTAGGTAACTTTTCTGGCTTGATTCTATTTTTACCTGCATCCATGATTTGAAGTTTTCAGAGAATAAAAACAGTGTAGGAATCACACCATGTGTTCTCAGTTTTAATATATATCCATCGTAACTATACTTCTGTAAACAAAAGCTGACTTTTGTAGCTTCCTTCTTCCTGTAAAAGTGGAAGTTCTTTACATAGTGCAACTCAGAAGCTGATTATAATGTCTATGCTCTGCAATAACTAGGTTATTTGCAAAATAATGAATTATAGTGAATTACAAAGTGTTATTTTAAGTACATGCAAATATTTTCCCCTTTTTGTACACAGACCTGTCATAAATAAGAAAATCATTGTTTCCATTTAAGGTAGTCCAGACATCAGCTTGCTGTTCGTCCTGCTGATAGACAGTAATATAGTTTGAAACACTTTCTTTCAGTAGGTACACTTTCTTTCAGTAGAAATTTCCTTTGTGACAGAGTTCCCTGGTGGTTGACAACTACATATGAGATATTGACCAGTCCTTCATTCTCTAACTTCACTCGCAGGTCCTCCAGTCTAATAGAGAATGTAAAGAAAGAAGATCATTAATCAGCAGGGAATCATAAGATTATTTTGTTTTGCAAGATAAAATGATATTTTTGAACACATGCATGCTTTCAGAGATCAATGATTTGCCTTATTCAGCAAAAGCTAGTAAGTTCCATCCTGTTTTCATTGAAGTGAATGTGATTTCCTTAACGTTTTAATGGATGCAAGTCTAAAACTAGTAAAACAGATTCTTGCCATTTGCCATCACCATCAACTACGTTTCCACCAAACCAGATCATACAATAACTGGCAGCATAGTGACATGTCATGGTTCTTGTCCTTTTAAGTAAAACATAGTACTAAATCAAGCAGACATGTTTGTTTTCATACTGATTTTTATTTCAGTTTTTCTCTCCCTATATTTCTTCAGCTTATCTGATGTCTTTACTTAAGTGCTCAGTTAGGAGTCATATGACTGGTAGAAGTATGCACAGAGTGAATGCAGCAGGAGAGTAGATAGTCAAGATAATCGAACCTGCAGTTAAAAGGCTGATAATTCTCCCACCTGACATGGCTATTTTCCATAATAACCAGAAAAGGGATGTTATGGCCACTGGAATGAGAGGATGGCTATGGAATTCATGCATGAGCTGGATGGCTTTTATTAATGTGCCCTATACAGTCCTAGAGTATGTACAACACATAATCTTGCTCTTTGCTATGTAGTACAGAAAGCTGCTTTCTCACTTCACAATGCTGTTCACTCATTTAACTTGTATCAGAATCATTCTTTTTTACTGAATGGCTCTGAAAAACTCTTGGTTTTTTTTTTTCAGTTTCAGAGAAACTGAAACTTTTTTAAGGTGTTGAGCTTGAAAGATTATTTCAGGCCTTTCTGAAATACATGGAATCAAATTTAACTACCTTGAAAACCAACTACAAAACCCACTTTTGTTTGAATGGAGCCAGAGATTTAGCACCTTTTTTTTTTTTTTTTTTTTTTTTTTAAATTTTTTCAAAATCCAGTTCTGGAAAAACTTTCAAGGACTATTATATTATGAATTTATGCATCTTATGGGTGGGAGTTACTAAGATCTCTTTTCTGCAAGGCCATGCTTTAACGTACCTTCTAGAGTTTTCTTTTTTCAACAGGGACTAGGAAAGTACATTTAAAATTCACATTTGATCAGCTTTCTCCCATACAGATCTTATATAAAGATTATGTGATTCAATATGCGTGGTTATACGAAACATTAATAAAATGTATGCATCTCTCAGGTGTTTCTATCCATGTCAGAGAATTAGGATGTTTCCTGGCTTCAGCACCCTTGCTATGCTAATCATCCGTTGTTACCTGAAGTATATAGCTCTTGAGGAACTGTTTCTGTTGGGCTTCTGTGTGTTATGTTTTTTATTAATATCGAGTTGGTTATTATTTTTATATAGTAACTACAACCTGGAAAAGATAACCTGTCACGAGTACTAAGCCAAGAGCAGAAGAATCTGCACCACTGGCACAAAATGTTCCTGCTGGGAATTAACCTGGAGCCTGGGCCAGGCCACACATCCAAGCAGGTACATTGGTATTTAAGGGGTCCATTGCGTGTTTCTGCAGTTGGACATGTAGGTTATCCTCAGATGGCTTTAGAAAGGACCAATCACATGTTAACAAAAAGTGGGAAAGGGATTTGCACTTACTTGGAAGCCTGCAGCAGGCACAGGTATCAGCTGGCCTGGAGGAGAACTACCACTGTCACTGAGCCCTGGGAGCTCAGCATGGGGCTCTCCTCCCCAATTCGCCATTCTGGGGGGCTTCTGGCAGTTCTGGATCTCTGCCCCTCCTCCTGGGAGGAGGCAGAGACTCAGGAGGAGCCCCAGCCCTGCCCACATGGCTGGGCTTTATCTGGAAAGAGAAAATAAACAAAATGAGATCAGTGCTTAAAGAAAGCTCAGACTCTGAAATTCCCATAACAAAAACACAGCAGGATACTGGATCCATGCAGTTTAATTATACAGAAGGATATGTTTGAACAATACATTTGCTGCTTGGTCCTATTAGGTTTTGCCATGGAATTTCCCTATAATAAATAATTCTAGATTTTTGTATGTGTAAACAGCCAAAGAAGTACAAAGTAAGGGGATTTTCTTTTAATGGAAATGAAAATAAATCTTGGTGTTCCTTGCTTTTTGCAGTATTTCAGTTTTTAACATTTCAGTGATATTAAAGTGACCTCATTTCTTATGCTTTGAAGGCAGTAGTGCCACTGAGCCAGTTTATACCAGTAACAATCTAGACCAGCCCAGTCCAGATTCTAGTCTGACTCCAGTCCAGTGCAGCACAATTCCAATGACTTTAAAGTGGTTACACCACCAGGATGGTTGGTACATAGAAAATATTATATAACCTGGCAAGAAAAAAAAAAGGAAAAAAAAAAAAAAGACTTAAAGATTTTTAGAATTTGGTAGCATTCAGAAAAATCTCTTAAGAATGCAAACACTAGATACAATTCTGCAAAAACAGGAAATGAAAACTCAGTTTTAGGAGTTCCCAGATGTTACAAAATCTACACTGAAACCTTTCAGAAGAAATTCTGTAATTATCCTTTTACTCCAATTACATAATACTTTTAGCTTAATATGTTCAGAATAGGAGCAATGAAACTTAAAAACTACTCTCCAACCTGCCCTAGATTGGGGGATTCTCCATTCCACCACTCACATCAACTTCTGGCAGAAAACACAGAATATTTTGGAAACACTGAATTCTGATAAATAATGTTTTTCATCAATCTTGTCATATTCCAATAAAATAACATATTTTAATTATTGATCTTTTGAAGCAAGAGCCACCTGCTGGAAATCCAACATCTGTAAAATCCTGCGTGCCCTAACGTTTCCTTCCGGCAGTTCTACCGAAGGCATTTGAGGTATAGTGCTTTGAGGGTGAACTTATAGCCCTGTTAGTGTCTGTAGGGGCATTTTTTGTGCTTTCTGTGCAGCTGGAAATCTGCCTGCCCTTTCCGCATTGCAGAGGCTTAGAGCCCCCGAGCCGCACTGAGCGCCTTGCCTGCTCTGCAGTCCCCTGCAGCACCGCCGTGCAAGGCTCCCAGCAGCTGCCGAGCGCTGTGAGACAAGATGAGAGCTATGTTCTCCTCACACTGCCCTTAACGTTGCAACTTTTCCCTTGCTTTCCAATGGAAATTTCCACAGCCATGGAATTTACAGCCAAAGAAACGAGCGCTGCCTGCCAAATCCCAAGCCCTGAAGCTCTTTCGCAGCACACACAACACACTTACCCTTTCCTGCCCCCTCGGCTCGGTGGCTCCGCGGGGCTGTGCGAGGGAAGTGGCGTGGGCAGAGGGCTGCGCTGTTTATACGGCCCGTGTTTATCTGCCTGCACAGAGGCAGTTCAAAAGTTCAAGGAGCTCGCTCGAAACGACCTTGCAAGCCAAGCAAACCCGCTAGCGAAAGCGGCCCAAATGTTTCCTCACTAACTAATTCCACGTGGCCACCGTTTATCCCGCTGCACACCAAGGTATTTTTAACATAGTGACTTTGAGTGTTGGGCTCTGTGGGCTGCCAGACACCCCAGTAAGCTGGAGGCAGTGGTACAATCAGAGGAGGGGGACGGGCCAGACAGTCTTTATTTTTTGAGCACAGTGATAGCTTCTGTGCGCAGGGGAAGTTACTTGTCTATTCATAAACATGCTGAGCTAGCAGTTTCTGTCTCTTGTTCTTCATCTGAGACTCGCTGGAGAGGAGCCTCACGTGCCCTGTGTGTGTGCAAGGACAGAGCAAATCCCTCCCGTGCAGCTGCTCTTGGTTATGTCACTGCCTTGGAAACTTTCTGGAGAGCCTAACAGTCTATCAGCTTGTGCTGAAGGCTAAAGTCCAGATTTCCAGCCATTTAAATCAGTGTTGCTACATGAAAGCCGTGAAGCTCTACCAACCAGCAACAACCACTTAACTCTTTATTAGTCTACGAACTTTCTTACCCACATCATCATAGAAGTATCTGAGAACATTCATCTCTGTCTCCTCAGTGGGACAGTAGTTTATGCATGGAGTGTTTTATTTTGATAGTAGTTTGCTTGAGTTGGATTTTCTTTAACATGAATATTTATGCATGTTTATGTAGAAAGAAATGTTTAAAAACCTAGTCTACAGTGATGAGAGATCTCTGCTACTTAGCTCTGCAGCCCGAGTTTGAGAAATGGACCAGCCAACTTTGAGATTTGTCCTATGCAAGTCCTGTGCTGAAGCTGATGAAAAGAAGGATGATGAGCTGAAGCACAGTAAGCACAAAAACAGCTAATTTGCTGTGAAAAGCACACCGAGAATAGAACTGTACACTGGTCACTACTGAAAAGTTACTGTTTGCTTCCATGTCATATGAAGAGACACCTCCACAATCCCCTTTTAAAGAGATGATAAACAGCTGTTCTATCTGTCAGCAGCTATCAGTGTGCTAATAACTGTCGTTGTGCCTTTATAACATTAAAAAGGAGACTTTGGCATCTGTAGTGATAAGCCACAGACATCTTGCTCTATGACATTTACCCTACTCAGATCATTATTTTGCCTTGAGATTCACTCAAGAAGAAAGTTCCTTGATTTCTAAGCATGAAGTCAGGAATATTGTAAGGTACTCTCGGAGTAGCTACATTTAATTTAGTTGTTTTAGATGTTTAGGAACCCCAAAATATTTTTAAGCATCAGTCTTTTTCTGTGGGAAAATCTGCACTTCCTCATTTTTAATGAACAGTAGAATAAAGAGATTAATAATTGTTAACTTACAGTTTTTCATATTTCATTCTGCTTGAACTAATAGACTCATATAGCCCTTTCTCCTTAGCTCCTAAGAAGTAATTATCTTAAATCTTAATTTTGCTTCACAGTGCAACTATTTTATTAGCTGCTGAGTATGTTCCAACCTCACTGCAGGAGGAAGGTGTCAACTCTCATTTGGGCAAGTCTTCTGTTTCAAACAGTAATTTTTATAATTATAATAATTTTTCTACTCACTCTCTTTCATAGTTCGGAGGAGTAATGGTGTTGGTGCAGATAACAGCACCCTTCCCTTCTAATTGAACATAAACTAAGCCCTTTTTTAACATTTCAATCAAAGTTTTCAAAGCATCACAGTGCAGAAATACCACTGCCCAGGAAATCTGGAAATCAACTGATGTTTGGGATTTCTCCAGTCTTACTGGATCATGCTTGGTCAACCCAATTGATAGCACAGATGCGAACATTTCTGAAAAACCTGAAGAGGGCAGGGGATTCTGAGGCCATTCTGCCCTGGAAACGTCTGCTGTAGCCATCCGGAATGTGCAGAAGCCGAGGACAGCAGCAGGACGAGGCTCCCGCCGTGTTTAGGCGTGAGACCTTAGAACTTTGATGGGAGGGTGAGGAGAGGAGAGGAGAGGGGAAGGGAAGGGAAGGGAAGGGAAGGGAAGGAAAAAAGAAAAGAGAAAAGAAAAATAGAAAAAAGGAAAAAAAGTAAAAGAAAAAAGGTCAAAAGGATAGTGGTGCAGTATTTGGTCTCGTGCCGCTATCATGTGAGATCCAGAGCAGCATGTGACAACACGATGCTGCTTCTCAGAAGTCAGAGAAAGCTGACATCTCTGATATGTCAGCTCCAAGATTGTTTCAGTGAGCTAGGGAATGGCTGGTACATGCAGATGCCTTTTAAATACAAAATGAGACTCTCATCTTTTAGATGAGTGTTGGTTTTGTTTTTCTGCTTGGAAAATTCTCTTCTCTGCTTTAACCTACTTGTAGCACACTGTAATTAGCAGGGGAAATCTTTTCATCAGCTATGTCCTGAGTAATAATCAGTGCACAGATTACAGATGCAAACTGACCCTAGTTGCTGCAGAGCTACATGTACTCTGAGCACCGTATTGGCTCTGTTTTACTTCCAGCATTTACCCTGCAATATTTGTATCCACCTGCAAGTTGTACTTGTCACCTCCATGGGGCCTGAGGCCAGAGGGTCATCTCACTATTGGAAGGAAGGACAAATTATTTGACTTTACACAGCAGGTGGTTAAAAGAGGGTTGTTCAGATCATGGTTACAGGAAATGTTTTGTACTTTTGTTTACTTCAGTGTAGTTGGCAAAACTTGCTAGTCCTGTGGTCTACTAAAGAAAAAACCTGCAAATTCCTTCAGTTTGGTCTGACTCTGCTTAGGCTCCTGGTGTTGTGTCAACAAGCCAGGAAGAAGCAAATGTAATTACCACAGAGTGTCTGCTTAGATCTTGTTTATGGATCTCCATTGCCCACAGGGATCAGTGATGTCTCTTTCTACAGGAATGATGCAATTGTACCTGGAATCCAGTGGCAGCTTTAGGCTTTCCAGTGCTTTAGGCTTTTCCACTGATCCGATGCACAGCTAAAGCAATTCAAGATCTGGATAAATAAATACAAAGAGAAAAAATAAAAGGGAAAAAAAAAGGAAAAACATAACTGCAATCCTGATTCTGCTGTATTCAGGCAGTTCTCTTCACATTAACAGATCAGCATTAAATTGAGCCTAACCATGATCATAACTTTGAAACACTAATCAGCAACACATACAGTGCCCATCAAAGTCACTAGGCCCAATAACTCTCTGTAGGAAATGTGGAGGAAAGTGATTAATCAGCTAAATCCACAGCAGTTTGTTCCAGGTGACCTTAAAGGTCTCTTGCCAGAATTACTTGTAAAAGCAAGTTCTTGTTAATGATTTATAACAGCTCATCCAAGCACAGTTCACCACACCAATCTCTACCCAAAGAATGGAAACAGTGACAGAAGCACCAAGGACTCTGGCAGTTTACGGTGAACCTTGCACACAATTCAAGGGTGCTTTTTGCTTATCTGTTGTAAAATACATGAAAACTAGACTGGATCCAGATAATGAATAAGAGGCATTTTGTATTAAAAAGCTTTCCTGCAAGAACTGTTGAACTGTGGTGATGGATCTTGTTTTACCTTAAATAGAGGTCCACAAACTTCTCCTAAAACTGTGGCTTCAAATACACGATGTTGAAGGTTGACTGTTGAAGATAGATACAATATTTATTTTTTTAGACAACATAGATCTGGGACGCTCAACTGTGAAAAAATCTTGAGTGCCCTTCATAGAACAGGAGTGTAGAAATACGCCACCAACGCTGTTAATATGAAGGTAAAACTGTCTGCTTCAACCATTTTGACTGCTCTATTCATCTTGGAAAACCAAACACAGTTGCTATTTTAGCATCAAAGCACTCTCAGCAGCAAGTTAATTGCAAACTGCTGAAACGATTTGCAGATGAAACACAAAAGCAGCAGATGGGATGACTCTTTCCTGAGGAGATCTTTGGAAGTCACCTACCTGCGCAAGCCATCACTCCTCCTCACATCGCTCCATTCCAAATAACAAAGACATAAAAAAGATGCCCTGTGAAACTCCCCTGCAGCCAAAATTGGTTACATCTATGAAATTGCCTTTATTTTAACTGCTTGCATGTGCCTGCATGAACGCACTGACTTTTCTGAGAATTCTTATACCAAAATGACTTCATATCATGTTCTTCCACTTCCAAAAGTATTGGCTCAATCTGCATATCTTGAAAAGTGTGCCTGAGCCCTGGGCCTGAGAAGGAACAGTCATCACCGCATGCCTGAACGTTTTGCCAGGCAACAGATCTTTGCATGGCTGCTCATTCATGTTGCCAGATCCATGAGGACTCTTGCAGCGCTGCAGGAAAGATGGATCCCACGTTGGCATTTACTATGGTAAGTCCTCATCTCTAGTTGACTTCCATTTCATTTATTTATTTTCTTCTATCTTTCTCTCAGCAGAGAGATATGCTCAAAGCATTTTTTACTTACATATCAGGCATATAGCAGTCTTAAGTGTAGTTGTACATGAGCAGGATTTAAGGAGGCTGTAGCACTGCTGTGGGAAACTGAGAAACCATGAAAAACTGTGGGAAGCTGTGGGAACGGTGAAAGTTAGGAGTGAGAAACTGTGAAAGTTAGGAATAACAGATTAGCAGATAGAGAAACCTAAAACACAGGCTGGATGCACCGATCTCTGGTTGGTTACCTGTTGTCCGTTAGCAGGATTGGACCCAGATAGCAATAGAGTCAAGGAATTGGCTGGAGGTAGGGGGAGGGAGTGCGTGGACATCGTGTGGACAGTGCATGCTCACATACTCAGAGAATATATAAGTTTGGTCTGATGCTCAATAAAATGGCTTCTGGCTTCTGGTCCTAAACCTTAAGCCCCTGCTCCTTCGATGATTCCCACACACTGCCAGTAAACCCTTCAGTCAGGGTCTTGTAGTAGAAGAGATGAGCAGCTCCTACGCTCATCTTTAAGCACCAGGGTTTTATGCAGCTGTCCAAACTGTAGTTGTATTTCTCTGAACTTTGATTGCCAGCAAAAATAAATTAATTTAAAAAAAAGGCAGAAGAAAAGAAGACAAACAAAATAGGGAATTCTGCTGATCCTGCATCACATTCTTTGCCAGATTTCCTGTGAGAGCTCAAGAAGAGGAAACAAAATACAAATATGAGGTGAACAAACCTGTAACACTTTAAAAGCCATGGCAATAAAGCTGCAAAACATTTTCTCAATACTTACAAAATATATAATGGGTCACGAAGTATTAGAGATACCAAGTTCACTTGCAGCCAAATCTTGGGTTTCCTTTAGCACCTTTTGTTTGGGCAAATCACTGGGCCCTCAGTGCTTCAAGATGCAGCTCTTCCTAGCACCTGTTTGAGGTTTACAGCGTGGGTAGCATGTGAGGATGCTCCTAAAGACCTAAATGACAGGATGGACAGAGGCCAGGGGCTCTTTCCAAAGCACCTGTGCCGTAGTGGCCACTCCATCTGTGTTGCTTTGGGACAGCACAAGGGCAGGTAGCCACAGAGCACACATGGCCTTGCATGGATGGAAGGCTCTGCTGGTAGGAAAAAGCTCTTGAAGGAAAAAACCTTCCCCTAGATACTGAGAATTATTATTTCTAGATCGCTTGCTTTCCCAGTTTTTATTGCTCTTAACATTATCTTAATGGCATGTGGAGCATTGCTGATTATGGTCTCTAGGTTCCAGAGTAAAATTTCATCTCTGATGAACATTTGAAGAATGTATCAGCCAGACATTACGTCTTCTCAACAATAATGTAGTCCACAGATCTACAGCTTTTTGGTAAGATGATAGGAAAAAGAAGAAAGGGGAAGATAGGGAAAGAAGAAGGGATTAAAAATGAGCTGTTAATGTTTCTACATGTATAATACACGGAAGGGCAGAACTGACAGTGGAATTGGCCAGAACCTTTTCTGACATTTTAACTTTAAGCCTTTATTTACTGCAGTAAATAAAACAGTAAACCTATGTACCCCTTTTATATAAATACTCCTTAAGAGGTTTCCCAGACAAATACTGACCTATCCAAGCTCTGCTGGTTTTACATTCTATGATAAAAGGAAAAATTACTCTTAAGTACTTAACACTTTTATTTAAGCACTAAGTCATCATACAATTATTTTAGGCATGCTTCTTCTGACTCTACAGAATCCAAATCAATAGGGTTTCTGAAACTTATAAGCCTTTAATTTCTTAGACTTGTTTCTTCTTCCCGAAGGTTCTTCCAGAGGTTATGCCACTGGAGATCAGATTCGACCTGGAATTTTTAAGGCAGCAGAAAATACTGAGTAAACATAAATGCACATCCTGTGCTATCTGTGCACTTCCTCCAAAAGCATGAAGATAACCAAGGAACAAGCTGATATCTTTGTCTTGCGGAGGAACCATTTAAGGATTTTTAACAATTCAGAGTTTAGCATGTGACAGTTTCCAAGCACTGAATTTTATAATTACCACTATTGTCTTCATTGTCGTTAACTTCTGATATCTCTCCTTCTCTCTTTTGAAATCTTAACAGGATGAGGAGAATTGATAGAATGGTTCTCTATCCCACTGACTGAGGCACAACCCTCCTTAATTTTTCTTTAACAAGGCTTAAACCAGCATGGTTTCAGTGTGTATACCTACCAAAGGGCCCTGAAGAAATGGTATTCTCTTGTGTAATAGCAAACATCTGGCTTTCTCTAGGCATGACTGTGGGAGCCACTGCACAGCTGAGACATGTTGAGCCTTCTGATACAGGAGAGAGTTCCCACAAATTATTGCTATCACTACAGGAATGAGGAGTCGCTTTCATAAGACTTCTTTTGTAAGAGAGGCCAGAAAAGGCCCCATTAGAGCTGTCAGGGTTCTGCACCTCTTTGGGTCAATTACTCACCCCAGAGGAGGGGCAGGGTGCTGGGGATAACCACCTGGGCACGTACCGTGCGCTGTGGAGCTGTCACAGGCCTTAGGGGGCCAGGCAGGGGCCTCCCTCCAGTGAGCCGGGCCAGCACTCAGGCTGCTTGGCCATGGCCCTCGGCTGCAGTCTGAGGGTCTCTTTCGGCCTCGCTTAAAATCTGAATCAGCTGCTTTTGGAACACAGCATCTACTCAGTGCTGCACACAAGTAAATCTTCTTAGTATTTGGTTTCATAGCTTCAGTTTATTAACTCCTTCATTTCTCCAGACAACAGGCGTGTCTTTTGTTTATTTTTATCTTTAATTTTATTAAAGAAGGGAAATGTGTAACTTTGATTACTTTGGTATTCATTTTGCTCTCTCTGCTGCTCTATGCCACTACCTGGGAGAGGCTGCAAACACTCAGCCTGGTTGGATGTTCTCTACCTTCTTCAGCACTGCCGTAAAAAGCTCATAGCTGGAAGGAAACATTTCTTCCTATGCTTGCCATCATTCTCATCTGAATATCATGTCCAGAAGTTTTATCAGGTTATCTCAATGAATATAGATTTCTCCAGAGCAAAGGTGAGGTGACTGTGGAAAAGGCAGGTGACATTTTATGACATTTTATTAGGAAAAAGTATACTGCAGATGAAAAATAGACTTGTGATGGTTTAAAGTGAACCTTTAACAAAGGTATCAACATTTGTAACGTGTTCCCACATACCAGACAAGTGAAATGCTGTGACAGCTCCTGGACTGAATAGTCTAATCAGACCTGCTAATACAGAAAAAAAAAATATTAGCAGTTCATTATGCAATAACATGAGGAAATAAGAGGGACTTTATACCTCTCTAGGTTATATTACAAGCCATCAGCGCTGATAAAATTGGCAATCTTTCTGTATTACTGTATGATAAAACAGTAAACAAATACATGGGAATTTATGTATTAACAAAGACTATATAAAAACATTAATATGAACTTGACTGATTTTTTATTTGATTTGATGTTGTAGGATTTCTGTGCTGAACTGCTGCATCAGTTGCATAGGTATTCGTCCTTCTAATGGAGGAGGAACGGGGTGAAGAAAATCATGCAGATTTGGCCCTAGGGATAAGTTCTCAGACGGTTCATAAAACAAGTTCATTAACAGCAATTATATGGGTAAGCTCGTAAGTACATATAGCCATTGCATGTAGCAGCTCCTTTATGGTTATGATTGATAGAAAGTAATGGCTCTCAGGGATGATTATTGTGTTGGTTTTGGCACATTATTATGAGTAAGACAAGTAAATTTAAATTTGGTGACAAT
>NW_010583420.1:263168-274067 GCF_000705375.1 Tinamus guttatus | reverse complement strand
AGCAAGAAAGCAAGCAAGAAAGAAAGCCTAAAAAAAAACTTCTAAAAAAAGTCTGGGAAGGACCATCTAGATCAACCCATTCACTGTATTAGAAAGAAAACAAAGCACCAGACGCACTGTGTGACATTAAGACTTGGGTGTTTGGCCCTGCCAATGCAGCTATTGCTATATATTCAATAAAACCAGCTAAGGCTCATCCTGTTCTACCTTCGGATACAATAGAGACATAGTTAAGAACTTGCCAGCAGCCCCATGGTGCTCAGAAGGGCAGCTTCATGTGAGTGTGAGGCAAGAGTTCAGCCTCTGTGAGATGTTGCTTCAGGCAGTCCTGATATGGGAGGATATTGAATTCCCACAGGTCTCCTCTCCAGTAAACCTGGCTCTCCCAGGATCACAGAGGGGATCTGAAGAAGAGTTACGACTTGAACCAGCCTCTTCTGATGCCCTCTGCAAGTTCTAATCCCTCCTCTAAGAAAGCAGTAACCTTCAAGTTAGTGACTTAACTGTTGGTCCTATTAGTAAAAATCTAAAGACATAACTGCTTTAGTAGAAGAAGCTACAAACCAGATAATAACTATTGGTTTGGGAAAATCTTAGGAGTAGAAAAGCTAATTGCAAAACAAAGTTTGGGCAATTGCTGGATTGAAACTTGGATACAGTTTTCAGATCAAGCCATTTCCCAAACATTTGTGTTTATGAAAATAAATGTGCACAAAAGAACAAGAGCGAAATAAATGTTTTTGTTTCATACATATAATACCCCTTTTAAATTATGAGGTAGAATAAGTGCCAAATGTTCATCTCATTAGCTTGACATATGCTCTGTTGTCATGTAGAAGCAGTTATTTAGCATTAAGCCCTGCCCAATCCATTTCTGAGATGCTACAATGGAATAATATACACAGCTTTGTTACATGGTCACATATATAAAATGCAGAAGCTAGGACTGTAAAACAGCTCATCACCTAACTTTTCTTCAGCAAATTAAAAACAACTTCTGCCACTATAAGAGGACATGTTAATTTAAACTCATGTCAGAAGAAAATTTTCCTAGCTCGTGTCAGAAAAGAGGGTAATTTCTGGTTTAGAGCCTTTTTATTTGTTTTTGGATCATTTAAAATGAGCAAGTTTCAAAAGACAAAACTAAAGAGAACAGCTGGGGATGGAATTAATTGTTGTAGACCTGTGTAATAACTTTAAAAAGTGAGAGGAAAGTAGCCCTCGAGATGAGAGTGAACTTCAGGAAAATAAGCAATCACAATACATTGAAAATGAGAAATATATGTGAAGTACAGAACCTTCAGTATGACTCTGTAAAAGCAAAAGAAAATAACATGTTTATGTTTTTGAAAGAAGTATTTTTGCATTCATAATAAATTTAGACTTATTTTCAATTTGATTTTCCAACTTCCAGCAGCATTTTAACTGTAAATGTCCAGAAAAAAAACACTGTCATAGGAAAATCTGGTATTACTTTGCAAACTCAGGGTTGAACTTTTTTTAAAAAAAAAGAATGGGCATAAATGCTTCCATGTGTTGACATGTCCCTGCTAGCAGTTAACTATGTCCTACTGCTTAGCTCCTGTGGCTAAAGAGACTATAAACAGTAGAGTGAAAGAACTCTGCCATTAACGAGGTAGGGGAGCCCAGAGGCAAGCGTATGGGGCTCCCTCGCTGCCTCCACACTCACCTTCCCTGAGCAGAAGCTCCTTGGCCATTAATTCCAAGTGTTTATGGCTGTGAAAGGCAGGGACGCCAGTGCCAAACCGACGCCATCGTCTTTCCAAAGAGCTCTAGAAGTTCAAACCGCAAAATGCTGGCTCTGCTCTGGTGCTGCTCACTGGAAGTTCCTCTGAGATTTGATGAAACCAAGGAACAGCAGGGGAGAGAAAGGCAGAAAGAAGTGAAGAAAGAGAGGCTAGACGGGAAACAGGGGAAGTGAGGCAATGCTCGCGCTTGCTAGTGCCTGGGACTTTGAGATGGACCCGCCAGCACAGCAGAAGTGGGGGGTGTGGTGTGGGGCACCCAGCCCTTTTGGAGAATAAGGTGGAGAAACCTCCCCTGGGGGCAAGTGAACCTCCCTTGGAGAAGCAAGTGGGTTCCTGGGGTGCCAAAGGGCCCTGTGCTCCTGGGGTAGTAAGTTCTGCACCCAGAAAATCTGCCCCACTAACTTAAATGAGAGGCACTGGGGCACAATTCTTGTTTTCTTTCACTAACACTTTAGCTTCAGAACAAACGGTGCAAAAACAGCAATGAAAACCACTGAAAGGCTGTTTGGAGCTTTTGCCTGGAGCAAGCCTCTTGAGGCTCAAATTATCAGTAGTTTCAGAGCTGTGTGCATGCATTGCTGCATCCCACAGGAGACCAGGCACTTAATGATCATTATGCCTTCTGTATCTATATTTAATTGCATTCCTGTTAACACCAAGACACCCCAAAATCCCAGGTGTTTTAAAGTTCCCACCATCATTCAAGATCAATATGGGGTTTTCTTTTTGACATGGCCTGTTATGGCCCCAGATCCCTAGTTCTCTGCAGCAGCTAGGCCTTTCTTTGGACAGAAAGCTGGAATTCTGACATTGTCACATGCCTGGAGGCCTGGAGGAAAGACTGCCTAATTAAAGCAGAGAAAGTTGGTAACGTTTCTCCATGAGGACAAGGCTTATTGTTTTGGAGCTGCAGCTTTTCAGACAGTGCTAACAGCAAATGTAGTCCTGAGAGGTTCAGCTGTGCATGCCTCGCTGCAGGGATGTGTCTCCACAGACAGCAAAAGCCCCATTGCTGCAATTCACTGCATGGCAAAGCCCACATAAATCACCCAGAACTTCCTTGCCATCATCTTTCTACTTCCTTTTTATCCCCACATGAGGCTGTTTGGAAATGTGATGTGCCATGGAGGAGGGACACCAGCCCCTGTGACCAGAAGTCTTGGGAGCTGTGGTTAAACGTGGCAGTAGTTAAATGTTCTCCTGTGCACGTGGAGAGGATGGGGGCCCTACTTTGTTTTTCTCCACTCCTTTTTTTTCCCTGGCATCTTGCATCTCATAGTCATGTTTTTCATTATCAGTATTTCCGTCTTCTGCTATTTTCATTTTATTCACTTGATTCTGAATTTCTACATGGTCTGGAAAAGCACATAGCCAGTTCTGCCTGCAGTACTTGTAGATGCAAAAGCAAGAAATGTAGCTTAAAAAAAGAAAGATTCAATTAAGTAACATAGCTGTCTGGCATTCAGAAATATTTTCTTGCAACAACTCTGATGATTATACAGAGATGCATTTATTCACTTTAAACAACTCTATGGCATATTTGAATAATGTATTTAACTGATTTTTGCAAGAGTAAAATATTCTATAACTTGAAGCTGGACAAAAAAAACTTTGATTTGAAATAACTTACAGACCATTTCTAGTCAAAAATAGTGCATTTTCTGAGTTCTATATTGATTTCTTCTTGCCCACATCATCTGCTTCAATACAAGTCATTCTTTTAGGATTCAACTTGGCATAGAATCATAGAATCGTAGAATGCTTAAGGTTGGAAGGGACCTCTAGAGATCATCTAGTCCAACCCCCCTGCACACACAGGGTCACCTAGAGCACATGGCACAGGACTGCGTCCAAGCAGGGTTTGAAGATCTCCAGAGAAGGAGACTCCACAACCTCTCTGGGCAGGCTGTCCCAGTGCTCTGTCACCCCCACTGTTAAGAAAATATTCCTTAAGTTCCTGTGGGAACTTTTGCTTTTGCTACTTCAGTTTGTGGCCATTACCTCTAGTTCAGTTGGTGGCCACCAGTGAAAAGGGGCCAGCACCATCCTCCTCACTGCCTCCCTTGAGGTACTTATATTCAATCTCAAACAATTTTCCTTCCAGAACAAGGAGAATTCAAAACCAAGGTTACATGTTTAAACTGAGGCTGCAACATACTTTGGTGCTAGAAGGAGTACGTGGACTGCCAGGCCACATAGGAGTATGATGCTAGCACATGCTATAAACAATGGGACAAGGTGACTGCTGCACATTGGCATTATACTGGTGACAACGAACAGCTGTGTTAGACTTAGTTAAGCAAATATGTGAAAATAGGAATTTAAAAAAGACCTTCTGCAAAGTTTCTTTCATCTTCTTCCCAGTCTTGCCGCTGAGGTTATAGCAGGAGTTGCGCAGAGCAAGAAAAACATACAGTTTCACAGACCTGCTCATCACAAAGTAGACATGATCACCAAGGCTATCTTCAAAGCAAGCTCGGTCCTTGCCAGGATGATCCGTGGCAGCTCCTGTAGTTGCACAAGGTGCACCAAAGGCACCAGCCCTTGGCCACGTACGATCACCTGCTCTGTGCAGACCCTTGACAGCCTGGGCCTTTCTGCACTTCACGTGCCCTTTTCCGAAATCCTCAAAGCTGAAACTGCTTGGGCGTGCTGAGTGCATTGCACCCTCACATGCCTGTGCAACCTGGAGCAATGGCTGGTTAACACACAAGTGTCACTCACATGTGGCCTGCAGTGCCTTCGCCCTGCATCCCTTCCTTCCTCTCAGACCCTCACCCTTTCCCAACCATCTCCTGAGATACATGCAGCTTGCGCCGCCTCTCATCACCAAGTGCTTTTTTGCAGGCTTTCCCAGATGAATCAAAGGAACATGCACCTCTGTTTGTGCTGGTGAGGTGACGTCTTGCTGTTGTATACTTAAACGTCTGAGATATAAATGTCATCACAGAAATCAAATGGAAAATACGGTGCTGGCTCAACTATCCCACTTGAAAGGCTTCTGCATGGCAGTGGAAATTTAGGCCCATTACCATTTTTGGAAACACATTTAATTTTCAGTGAACTAATAACAAGCAATGTAAGAGTTTGCATCAACATTCCCCACGTCAGCCGGAACACCCCTACCGATTTAGCTGGGTGTGGGACCTGCCGTGCATGAGCCGTAGCAACCCTATGGGTTCTTTAACTGTTTGCATCCACCACTGACTCTTTGAGGTATGTGGCCACTCGTCCCAGACACACGACATCATTGCCAGTGAACCCCAGCCAGTGCTCGACAGCGCTTCTACCATGGACATGTGTGTTCCTGCAGGAACAGAGGGACACATGACAGATGAGAAAACTCCTGTGGTTTGTTTTCTTGATGTAAACAAAAATGCCTTTTCAGAAACACAGCCAAGGATGTGAGGAGCTACACTGGGAAAATAAACTTAGGAAAACTACTCTTGGCTGCAAAGTTTGTTCTCCTTCCCCAAAAACAGTAATGAGTTGATAACATAGTAGTGAATTCCTTGTGTGCAGTTAAAGCTTCATCAGAGGTGGGGTAAGTTTAAAGGTGCTTAAGGCACTTCTCACAAAGAGCTGTTCAAACCACCTACCATAGACATCTAACTAAAGTGCAATTTAAAGCACCTGCATTTAAGATCCTGAGTTCTCTGCAGTCTACAGAGAGAGACTTGCTCTTTAAGGGAGCACTTGTGTATCTGGAGTTAGATAGTGTGAATAGTCCCTCACCCCTTCCCAAATTCACTTAGGACAATTCCAGAAAATACCTGCACTTGAGCAAAACCAGCTATAACCCATACAGATAAAAAGACATGGCATAAAACATTTGCAGGGCTGAAGGGACAAGAAAGTCCCTCCCACCCCAGAAAATGGAGAACTCTGCATGTGGGAGAGAGAGAGAAATTCATTCTCTTTGTATTAATTTCAGAAGAGGTGTTTCCCAGAGGTCGTTCTCATCCAGCATCCAGAAACCTGAGTCTCTCCACAGCTACTTCTGTATGTGGTTACTGGGAAATTTCAAGTTAGAAAGGACCTGGAGAAAACCCTCTTCATGCCATTTGTCCTGGTTTGTGCAGGAATCTGCTGTCCTCAGTAGATGCAGAAATGATGCAGTGGGCCATTAGACGCAGGCCAAGCAGCACAGATATCCACATCAGCATGTTTTTAGGTGAGCATCTCTCAGCCTTTCTATCTCACAAAGGTGCCACCAATATTCAGGACAATTATTTGCTATGGGGCTTTTTGGAAACACACAACAAACAGTTTACACATGTCCTAAATGTTATTGATATTTATCATTTCTGAGGCTTTTTAAAAAACCCATATCACTTACTTAGAAAGTGTTAGACATCTATAGTGAGGTTTCATACTCTCACTAACTTCATGTAGTGCTTTTATTGCTGAGTGTAGCAGAGCACTTGGGGTCTCATGGACCCACTTTGCAGCTTTAAAGATAGGTATTATTGGTGAATGAAAAGAAGTATATTAGGACATTAAGCCATTTTAAGTGAAAAAAAAAAAAAAGAGAGAACAATGTCTGTAGCCGGATCCATTTACTGATTACAGTTTCATTAAACATGGTAATAGTATTCCAAATAGTAAATACCCACTGAAGTAGTAGCACTATAGTGCTAAAGTACTGCTGGAAAACAGTACTTGCCTTTGTTCTCTCATTGCAATAAACTCTCCATAAGATTACAAAGGAGTCTGACCCCAGTGAAGGGCTGCATTGGGGTTGCACACATACACACATACACATACGCACATCTAGGCTATTCCATTATCTCAGTTACTTCATTAACAGCCTTTCTTTAATTGACTTCCCTCTTCTCACTGTCAGGCAAACGGGAGGTCTGTCTATACAGTTTAAATATTTTCACTCTGCAGCAAGTACTCTTGTTTTTTTAACTGGGACTGTCAACATCTGTCCCAGAATTGGAGTTAACCATTTATATCTTTAGTCAGAGTAAGGAGAAAAGATAGCATGGAAATCAGCTATCAGAAATACAGCCAGTTTCCCTTCCCGGCTGGAAGGACCTGGCAACTCTCAGTGACAGCCTGCAGTTGCCAAGAGGATGGTGAGCTTTGAGAAGAACTCAGGAATAGGAGCAGGACAGGGACAGATGGCAAGTGGCAGTTTCAAAGACACCTGGTCTCCAGCAAAAACATTTCCTTGTTCCTTGTCTCCATCTCTGCATCTCCCCACACATTTCCAGGCTTCCTGAGCACAGATTGCTTTGCCATCATAGGAGCATTTGACATCAGTACCTTGTTAAACAAGGGCAGTTTCTCATTGTCTTTTGTCCCTTTTTTTTTGCATCCCTAAGAAATTTGTCTACGGTTAAGAGCCATCTGTCATCTCTTAAAGAGTTCTAAGAGTCATTGAATGTTTCTTCCTTTTGTAATTCATCTGTCACTCTCACATCTGCTAGGTATTGAGCAGAAATTAAACAAGGTCTGAATGTCTCAGAGCTGACCTTATAAGAAAAGAGAAATAGTAAGAAATCACTGCTTGCTTTTCACTGAGGCAAAACTTTATTTGAGTTTACATTTCCCTTAGCTTCCTGAGGGCACTTATCAGTTCTGAACAGGCTGAGGTAGTGTCTACCCGTGCTCTGAAGGCAGGCCCAACTTTGGAGACAATTTTCCCAATCCAGTGAAAAAGCATAGTTATTATTTACAAAAAGTACATTTTACCAGCAAGTCACCTCTGTTTGACCCTGCTTTTCCATGAAGGAACCCTACTCGAACCCTGTCTGCGCTAATAACTCACGTCAGCCAAGGGCATGTTCAAAATTTGCTGTGCCATCAATGGTATTTGCAAGGATTGTCAAGTGTTTGGAGAGTTAACAGTGCCAAGGTTTTTACGTGATTTAAAAAAAAAAAAAAAAAAAAGCCTATCAGTTTAGAAATGAAGCAATCCATAAAGAAAGTGCCTTGTTAAGGATTTTGGTAAAAAAAAAGTCTTGCTGAGATTTGTTCTGTCAGTAAACACGCACTGATGAACTAAATTAATTTCCTATGTGATCAAAATACATGGTGTACTTGATAATGGAATTACAGAACACTCCGCTCTCATAAAGACCCCGCTGCTGACAACGGCTCCTTGCTGAATCTGGCCCAGCAGCATGTGAACATGCACAGGAGGGGAAACAAGCGGGAGGAAGACTCATTTGGCTTGGGATGGGACAAGCAGCAGAGATGCCAGCTGTGACCGTGATGGTGGGGGGCCTGTGGGAAGCAGGTGGCAGAGCCAGAAGCATGAAGAGGGAGAACCAGGAGGAAGGGAGGCATAGAGGGTGCCAGCTGGCTATGCAACCCGAGCACATCACAACTGCCTCTCACCAGCACGGTCCTGGTAGCACATGACGGTCCCCGCTGAGGAAGAGCCTAGCTCCCATTCCCAATAAGCCAAATAAGTGCAGTAAGAGCAGCATATATGTGAGGCCTGAGGAGGGCAAATGAGCCCAGTCCCTGTAGGAGCTGCAGGAAGCTGCGAGCACCTCTGCAGCCGCGCAGGCAGTAGCTGAATGGGACGAGTCCCGTGGGGCTGAATCCAGTGCTGTCTGTCACAGCTCAAGCAGGAACCGCATCGGCGCCCCGTCCGAGCTCTGACTCGTGTCTTTTTCATCCGCTTGGCTGGATGGAAGCGAGCCACGAGCGCGACAGACGCAGGAGCTCTGCCTGGCTGCTGTGCTAGACGGGTGCTGGGAGCTGCTGGCCTCAGGGCAAGCGAGCACCAGGAGCCAGCTCAGGACACTGGCGTCGGCAGCGACTTGTTCCAGAGCAAAACTTGCTGCTGATTGCTCCCGTCATCAATCTTCCTCCACAGGGCACCTATTACGAGGGACACACTGAGGGTAGTCCTATTTCACTGGAGAAAATGGGCAAACCCAGAAGCTCCCCATACCCCTCAGAACTTGCTGCTGTGCAGGAAACGCTGGTGGTCTGTGGAGACAAAGAAGCCAAGGCGCTTCCTCGCACAGACTTTCCCACCCAAAGAGCAGTCAGTGATGTCACCCTCCCATCTGTCACTCTTGGGGAGGACACATTGCAAGACGCAGAAGCATTGACAAGAAAAAAGGCCTTGCAAAAAAAAAAATCTGTGTTTTCTTCCTTTCTACCCCTTTTTCATTTTCTCCAGGTACATTGTCTTGAGGATTGTGCCTGGGACAGATGGTATGTCTTTTTTTCTTTGAATTTTATAGCCTGTGTTCATCTACCAAGCTGGGGTGATCTTAAAATGTGTCTTTGTCTTCCATTCACTGCACTGTGCATCACCACCTCAGGCTAAGATGCTATTTTTGTCAACCTACTATTTTTAAAAGGAGGCAGACACACACATTTTAAAAGCCACCTTCTCAGTTAATCTCAGCCACTGACATTCCTTTGAAGCTTTGGTTTTGAAGGGATGTGGTATCAGTGATCTTGACAAACATTTCAGTTTGCCCACTGCCATCCAGAGACTGTGCACACAAGTTTGCTTTTACTAACTGCAGAAATACAAGCAGAACAGACTTACAGTAGGTATATAAACAAGAAGGTCGCAAGGTTAATGTTTGACTCTAATCCTAATGACTTTTTTCAGCCACGCACAAAGCATGACACCAGAAAGAATTCAGTAACAACAAAGTAAAGATAAACAAGTACAAGAGCACAACCCTCTCCTTTGTACACCAGCTTCAGAAGTTGCATACAAAAGTATTTAAAGTACAAATAAAAATATCCAAGTTTTATAGTGGACGTAACTTTATCCATTCCTCTCCATTATACGTGCAATAAGTTGCTCCAAGGTACTAATAAATATATCAGAGGAACTTACTGGTTTATAAATATTTGGAAAAAACAGAAACTCTTGCTTAAATAACCACCATAGAGAAAATAATCTCCCACAGAATCTATTAAACTGGGTTAATGAACTAGCAGGAAAAAGTTTCAACCCTATTCCCCCCAAGTCTAATTCAGAGCAATTCTTTCAAGTGTAGTTTCAGACAAAAATAATGAGTGAAGTTGTTGAGTATGGTTTTGAGTGAACAGAAATTAAGAAGTCAGCTGTTTACAGAAATATTTGCAAGCTGTGGCAAATATATTCTGGATTGTTTAGTTAACATTTAAGGTGATTGGAAATGCAGCGACTACATTATAGCTGTTATAAAGGCCCTATCAAAATATAAGAATATCGCTAAGGGTTCTTGAGACACAGACCCGAGCCAGTAAACAAACCCCAAAAGAAGTGTACATAACTTACAAAAAAACACAAATGCTGGCAACAAATCTGTTCACATTTCTTTTCACAGATAAATGTAAAACCTTATCAAAAGACCGCTTCTGTGCCCAGAATATTTGTTCTGTTTCAGGACAGTTTACTTTGGCAATTGACTCAACTTTGCATCTGTAATTAAATGATGAAGAAGAGACAACGTGGCTCTGGAGAGATCATAGGAAACTCCATCTTATCTATTTGCCTTTTATTTACAGAGCCCTTCATGTTTTGGCCTCCCTAATGCATTTTTCATTAAAGCAAGGAGGGCAAGTTTAACACACAACCTTTGCCCTCACTGCACACAGAAAGTATTAGGCATAGGCAAAATCCAGCACTTTCTACGGCGTCGGCAGCACTGATTCCCTCTGCTTTGAAAACAGACATATCTCCTGGTGCTGCTTCTGCCCAGGATGGGAAAAAAATTGAGCTCATTCTGCCTCTGCAAAAGTAACATCTGAGAGTGTCTCCAAGTTAGAATTAAGTTCACATCTGATTTAATATAAACATGCAGCATTTCCAGCATAACAGTACCCTGCTCTTCAATGGCACTTCCCTGCGGAGGACCCTAGAGTCCCCGGGTCTGTGTTTTACCACAGGCACATGAGAGATGCCCATGAGAGATGCCACTGCTAAGCCTGGCAGAAGGGTTTGCCCAGAGCTACAAAAGGACTTCCATGGAGATCTGGCATCATAGAATCACAGAATCATAGAATCCTTAAGGTTGGAAGGGACCTTTAGAGATCATCTAGTCCAATGCCCCTGCACACGCAGGGTCACCTAGAACATGTGGCACAGGACTGCATCCAAGCGGGTTTTGAAGATCTGCCACAACCTCTCTGGGCAGACTGTTCCAGTGCTCTG
>NW_010583420.1:211592-238463 GCF_000705375.1 Tinamus guttatus | reverse complement strand
AAGTGGCTGCAGATATTTGTGTTTTCTTCCCGTGTATGCGGATCCAAGGCTGGAAGGTTTCCTACTTTCATAATTAAAAATGAAAAGAAGCAAAACAGCAAAAAGGAAAATAAATAGAGCAAGCAAGCTGGGCTTAACACGCCTTTGGTTGCCTCATCTCTTTGGAGAAGAGAAAACAGAGAGGTAACTGAAGCAGTATTAGTTTAACTGCTACTGGCAGCATACGTCAGCCCAGCTGACAATTAATCAGAAGCTCAGAAGCTGAAAAATAATGAACGTCCTTGCATGGTTTTAGTTACTGTTCTTAACTCCTGAGTGTAAACTCCATCTACTGACAGGGAATCTTGTCCTCACTACTAGAAATAGGTGTTAGTGGCATTTAATAGTCAAGGAATTGGTTTGTGTCTTTTCCTCTGACATTGCTTTAACTTGCAGGGATGTTTGTTAGATCATGTGTTTAGATCTACAATATTTTTTACATCCTGAGTGTCAAAAGCAGAAATATATATTGTACCTGAAGCTCAGATGGTAGTGCGTATAGACGCAGCCCTTATAGTCCCTTTATCACTATATTGAACTTGATCTGAAGATCAGGAAGCATTTTAAAAGCCAATTCATGTTTACTGGTCAGCTGAAAGATGTGGCAGCACAAAAGTCAGCACAAGCTTTACAAGCCCACTAGTGTAAGATTATGCATGTGGTTTGCTGGGCCACACTTCTGTCTTCACATCTGTTCCGTGGACAGTCCAAGTAAAAATACAAGCACAACAGTCCGATTTTCACTACTATTAGAAAGTCAATTAGAAAGTATAATGAGGTGCAAAAGTGGTTTGCAGGTTATATTCTGTGCCTTATATCACTAGTTCTTTTTCACCCCATGGACAACAACCCCTTCAAGTGCTGGTAGGAGAGTAATCACCCCACAGTAGTTTTCTGAATATTTGAAAACTTTTCTTCAGATTCCAGTAAGATGGGTGATATTGAACATGGGAGACCAGAGGTGTAAGGGCAGGATGGCAAGTAGGAAGAAGGCTGTGGGAATGGAAATTACCACTTACAAGTTTGGTATCTAAAGCTCAAAGGCTGAGATCTTTGTTTGCCAGTCACAGTGACCAATCATCTCCAGCTCAGAGCTGAAAGAGGTGTAAACTAAAATTACAGGTTCAGTTACAGGTCACTGTACGTTTACAAGGACATTTATTGCACAAGGATATGCAGTCTCAAAAGCTGGGTGATCCACAGTAGCAAAGTTAATGCCTAGAGTTCAAAAGACTTTTCAAAACATGTTCCCAAAGGTTCTTCTTCACAGAAACCCACCAAACAGGCAAGCTCTAAGGTGGAACATATAAAAACAATTCTGCAATGCAATGCTTGCAAGCTCAAGAAAATCAAAGAATCAGCATGACAGCCATATTCATGCTGGGGTAGTATGTCTGCAATTTTTTTTTTTTTTTTTGATCACTGATCTAGGCAACCTGGGTTGAAAAGCTGTCCCATTGCTAACTACAAACAAAGGTTTTGTGGATTATACATGCTTTTCAGGCTCCACGGAGTAAAACCCTGTTTTGGAAAGGGTTTTGAGGCAAATAATAACTAAAAACATAGGAACAAACAAAAACTGGAACAAAATGCAACATACATGTAACAAAGGCAGCTTGTGCCTGTCTACTGGAATACTCTGATTTTATAGACAAAGGAAATATGGGAAGATGTTGTTTATCCGGATGACCATAAAGCATTTGATAGCATGCCAGCTGGAAACTATTAGTTCAAGTACAGAAAGTGGGGATTAGGATAAGAATTACAAAGTTGTTAAGGAATCAGCTGAAGGGGAAGTGACAAAGGTTTGGCAAAGTAGGAAAAATCACTACCAGAGTTTCTTGAGAGTTAGTATTAGTATTGATCCTATGTATTTTTAACACTTTTGGCCCAAAAATAATGTGTCTAGTGAAAGTTTCTGTCGTTGGAGAGCACTGTCCCTATAGAGAAGAGGCAGCATTTTACCCAAGAACTGGATAGCCTTGAAAAACAAATGAAAGTGAGTCAGATTTCATAGAAGAAAACAGAAGGACCTGAACTTAAGTAATCATAAGGTTTTTTGATATAAAGTAGGAATTTGTGCCAAATGTGTATGAATCAGCATTGTGGCCTGACCACTAAAAAAGGTAGATTCCACCTAGAATATAGTAAGGAAAGTAATGGTAGAAATTACCATTTTGCAATGGTAGAAATTACAAGGAAAGTATTAGTGAAATCTCTTACCTCTTAAAGAATACCATGTCTGGTTTCAGTCACCAAGGCTATGTGTATGCTTCTAAAAGAAAACATGCTATGCATAGAGTTTTGGGTTGGAAGCAGCACAGCACAGAGCATGTTTATAAGGCTAAACTTTCTCACCCCCACAACACAGTCATATCAAAACTGCCTTTAAGGAATGATTCCTAGCCTTCTATAGCTCCAAAACCAGCCCAAATATTGTCTGGGAGAGTGTTAATTGATACAAACAAAAACCTGCTGTCAGTGAATCTAATGTGAGCATGGGAGTCTATTCCGTGGCTCTGTTTAGTCTTTTGGGATAGGCATAGCCCAGTGTGTTCAGGACTTGTGCTCAACTCATACATGCTGAAGAGGACAGTTGCCAGGATGAAAGGAAAAGCAGAGAACATCTTACAAGAAGAGATTAGGAGCACTCCTGTGTCATCTAGGCTGAGAAAGTAGATGCTTAGGATAGATGAGATGATGAAAAGAAGAAACACATGAAATGTGCTGTGAGTAAATTAAGATGGGAATAAGAAGGCTATCCATTTATCCAGAAGAAAGTGTTGGAGCAGCCTTCCAAAGGAGATTGATAAACAAAAGCTCTAATTTTAAGAAAGAACTTGGTAAGCATTTATGGAAGATATTATAGGTATGTGCTGATGAGCAATCCAGGTGCATATAAAGATGACACACGCTGTGTCACAGTGTATTACAGTCCTGCTGCACAGACTAAACTCTCATTGCCTCCCTCCAATTTTTATGCATGCACAAAACAAATCAACATTTACAAATGCTGGGCGTTTTCCTAGAGATTTCTGATATGGATGAAGGTAAACAGATGCACCTTCATTCTATCCACTTTTGAGCGTGCATTCTTGTCCCCAGCCAGTGACACTTCTTTACCCAACAACACAGAGCAACTTCAGTAGAGACACTAAAAACTTCAGTAAGAAGATCCACAAAAGGTTGAGTTGTGGGTTGATGGTTTTGTTTCACTAGTCCAGTTCTACTAAGAGCAATTAAATAAAAAGGGGACTAAGCTTATCTTCTTCAGGAAGCATGACATATATTTTTTTATAACTCTTTCAATGGTAATTCTAAAACCAGAGAAAGATAAACAGAGGTGGGGGAAGCTATACTTAATGGCTCACACATTAATTTCAGCTATGTCTTGTTTCACTTATATATACATACAGCTGCATAATCTATTCATCAGCTAAACGGAGCCTCTCCTTACATTTTCAGAGGTCATAACCATTAGTTATTCCCATATCATAATTTAAAGTAGCTGTAAACCACTTCTAGGCTGAAATTTGTAGATCATCCCTGGCTATGCTAGCAAACTGACTCCAGACTTCCAGGCGATACTCAAATATTTTATGCTCAAAAATGTGCTGCGAAATAATGGAAAAAAAAACATATTACAAACAAAAAAGTACGCATCTGCTCTTTCATGAGTGACTGACACATATTTAATTGAGCAAGAGATACACTTTTTTCTTTGTTCATTCAATTACTCTGTAGCATCAGAAATGACTCACTGAGATTATTCTGGGTTCTACAAGGTTTTCCCAGTGCAGAGATCCTGGGAAGAAAAAAAAATCGTGACAATATGTTGTGTTAAAAAAAAATAGATGGAAAAAGTATTTGCTACTGTGTACTCTGCAATCTTTAGGTGTATTGCAACACCAAGGCTCATAGTCCCATTTCGTTCAGTATAAAGTCAAGTATGAAGAATCACAGACTGATATCAAGAAAAAGCACTTGCTTTTTCTGATTCCTTCTTCCTTCCTTTCTGATTCTGATTCCTTTCTGATTCCTTAGGAAAAGCAAAACTTTTGTCATTTCTCTCAGGGGCAGAGAAGAGCCCACTACATGGACAGCCAGGCATAAGTGTGTGTAGTAGGGTCAGCTTCTTAGAGACTGGAGCAAACTGAGGCTGAGCTCCTTACCCTTCTCTCCTCTCATGTCCTGGATATTCCTCTCCCTTCAGGCTACCTCTGCAGTGGTGAGAAACTATGTACATAAAATCTATGCTAGAGCTGAAAAAACTTCTACTTCTTTAGCAGTTTCACTGAACACAGTATATTCCCTTGAAAACAAAAAGGTTTCAACAACAACAGAGATTCCACAAAAAAAAGGTCCTCTATCTGCCAAACTTTTTCTTTTTACCTATAAAGCCCATCAGGAAAAAAAAATTGCTATTTGACATTCAAGTAAGAATTCTTCCTCTGTGAGGCAGTGTGGTCCAGTTACAAGGGCGTAGTCAGACACTGCTAAGTAGTCTGTAGTTGTAATTTTTAGTTTCCTTGAGGCAACATTCTCCTTCCCCCCAACAACCCCAAGTCTCCTACATGGCAGTGTGATGGGCTGTTGCCATGCCGCCAGCCAGCCACTGATCTTTTTTGAGAACAAACGTGTATTTATCATGAGGATTAAATTGGTGACACCATTTATCCACATGCCAAGCACTGATGGGATAGCATCCCCACTCTGTTTTTGAATGACATTAATCTGACCTAGCCTGACCACACTCTTCACAACAGCACCATTTCTCCTTAGCCAGAACTGGGGCTCGGATGAATTGCACTTTATTCATTGCAGAGCCCTGAGTCTCCGTCTCTCTGAAAAGAACTTTCTGAATATTTCCTGTAAGTTTACCAAACGTTTCCTTGTTCTCAAGCTGCAGAAACAACTGGTGAGGAGCAGGGAAGTAAGAGAAGCCTCAGCAATGGCAACCTCCAGCTCTCTATGTAGATGATTTCTTACACACCAAAAGCCTTGACAGGCTGAGGTGTTTCCTTTGACCCCAGTGGACTTTTGACCTGGACATCTCAATGCTAACTGTGGAAGAGAAAAACATTATTTGACTAAAAGAAATAGGCAAAGCAGATAGAAGGAGCAAAAGAGTTCAATCCATGGGAGATTCATGATGGATCTGTATGAATTTCTGATGTGAAATAGCACCGTAATACCTTTGAATGGTTGGCCCTCAGGAGCTGAAATCAACCGTGGAAGGATGTAAGGACAACTAACAAACGTGGTGATTTTCAGTAACATTTCTAGCTCTCCCAGTCCTTTCTCAGAGCTCGCTCAAACCCCTCACTCCTTGCAAAGAAGCACAAAAGCAGAATGGATGTTCCTCCTTCTCTCCTTCCTTTCCTTTCCCCTCCCCCTCCAGTGTGTTTCTTTTCTCTGGCAGAGGTTTTGTTGTCACAAAAATATTGCTTCCATCTAGCTCCTGTGGCTTCTTTTCCCTTTATTAGAAGGGCTCCTGGATCAGTCTGTCTCTCATCAGCCTTTTCTACAACCCAAGGGAGACAGATGAGAAGGAAAATGAAAGAAGCTATAAGCCAAGTTTCATAAAGCTCAGATGCAGTTTCAGATCCAGGAAATGTAAGCTATCCTTGCTATGGGACTGACAACATTGCAACAGAACCCATGCATCTTCATATACATGTTACAAGATGTGTTTCTTCAACCTAACTTCTTTCAAGCCATCCCACAAGATCACATAAGGTAGAGGGAGAAGAGATAATACATCTTCTTCTAGATTTACTTGAATAATTCTGACAACATATCACCAAAAAAAAAAATCTGTCTTATCCATCTGTTTAAGTCCTACAGTTTCTCTCCTGTGCTAAAGGAAGCATTAGCTTTCACAGATATTTGATCAGGGTCCTGCTGGGGAAAACAGAACTGATGCATCTAAAGAACACTGTTCCCAAATTTGACACTATATATCTGCACCCATAATCGCAGGCCAGTGGCATGAGAGCAGAGAGCAAGAAGAGAGAACAAGCCCCACAGAGCAGAACGATGTTAGCTTGGCTGTCCTCCATCACTCATGTCTTGCCAGAGGAGCCCACTGACCTCCCTCCCCACCATCCACAGCAGGGAAGGGACGAGCCAGTCCCCAACGTCCAGAGCTGCATGCAGTATCAACCCCAGAAGTTATTTATAGTCCCTCTGAAAGTGACAAGGGACATGTATGTGAATGGAAGAGAGATTCAGACCAGATGTCCTCAGGCCCTTTCCAAGCAGGCCCACATAAATGTGCAGCATAGCTCACAAGCCAGAGCTGTGCTGTGTCAAACCGCTGTGGTTACCCGAAGACCCGTGTGATAGGACGGAGCAGGCAACAGAGCAGGGGAAAAGGATTCTTGTTTGCTAATTAAATAGGGGCCTCGGCAAAACAAGAACAATACCCAGTGCTGATGCTATGAGGCCTGCATTGTAAGAGCCTCTGCAAAGAGCAGCTGCTGCTGCCAGGTCCATTGTTCAGCCCTATCGCCATCCGCTCCTGCGCCAAATCTCCCCGTCCCCATCCTGCTGTGGGACGAAAATCCCTGTCTGCTTCACCCGTATCTCCACCTGCAAAACCTACCTGCAGCAGTAAGCACGCTCTCATTGCAAATCATGTTTTGCTCTTTGAGGTGGAGCATTCCTTTAGATCCTGGATGTGCTCCTTGTGTTTCCAACATCCCATGATGAATCCAAAGCTCTTACCACAGCCTTATTGTTGCTGTTACTATGAGACCAGTTCCACAATAACTGCATTTTTCCAATGCTGGTTAGAACAGATGCACTTTGCCAGCAAGAGATTTGTTCTGTTTTTGTTGTTGTTGTTCTTTTTTAACTTTGCATGTATTTAATTTTACTTAATGGAATTAAAGAGGTAGGTCTTCAGTTGTTGAAATCATGAGTAATGCCATTGAAGTCAGCTGAGTGCATGCTTATTTCTGCAGCTAAAACCCAGACTAGAATTTTACCAATGGGCATCTGATCCATATTAAGCCAATCCTAAACTTGAAACCAAGAAATAAGTTCCTTACTAATAAGACCAAAAAGTAAAACAGTAAAATGTGGTGAGAGACAGAGCAGATGCAAAGGAGAAGCTTGCTAGAATAGGAGATGCTGCAACCACTTTCAAAAAAAAACAAGTCATGAACAGTGCTAACGAAATTCCCCTAAGACACAGCTCTGTCACTGAGCTTTTTCTTTTTTTTCTTTCTTTCTTTTTTTTTCCTGTCTCCTGGCCTGCCTAAGATGGTGAGAATAAATTCTGACTCCTTGGACTGGCATAAGGTGAGACACAGGATGAAAAGCAATTGCCCAAGATCTCAGGCTCAAGACAATGAAGGACTTCACACACAATTCAGTTACACAAAGCCAGAATCATGGAGTCTTTTCAAAAGACCTGGCATTTGGCCCATCTGTCACACAGTTTCAGGACCTATCAGATAATATAAGACATTTAGAAAAAATGACTTTGAAAAATCAATAGAATTGGAAATACTGCAGAGGTTGGAAAAGTTTAATCTGCTTAAGGTCTTTTCTAAGTTTTCACAACACTTTGCATTGCCCTGTAAGGCTGGTTCAGATGATAAAAAAAAAAGCTTCTCTGAAAAGGCTAATTGATTACTGGGAATTTCACAATGAAATTTGTTCTTTCCAAGTCCATTTCCAAATACACTTATTCAAATTTATTGCAAGCTATGCCTGAGTTTGCATCTCCTTTAAACAAAACTATTTCCTTCCTTGAAGGAGCACTTGCTATTACCCAAAATTAGGTAGGTATCAGTTTCAGCTGAGTTTTGGAATTAATTCAAAGCTCATGTGAAACACCCAAAATACAGACTAAAAGAATTAAAGAACTCATGCTCTTTGTAAAGAAGCATTTCCAAATTGCATCCAAAGACCCTGAGGTTCACCCATCACTACTGATTATGCAATCTGTTTTGAACAGCCACAGGCTTGGAAGGAGGAGGTTTAAATACAGCAGCTCTCTACTTGCAGGTGTTAGTTCCTCCAAATCACGTTTTGCATATTCATTGCTCAAAGGAAAAGGTGAATTTCCCTGCTGGATAAACTAATGGCCCAGCTAATCCCAAATCCTGTCCAGTAGGATCTGGAGCAGATGTCCCACAAGCTAGGTCAAGAATCCTCAGCAAGAATGACAAGGACAAATGCAATGAGAAACCCACTGCCAGGCAATTAGCAGATCATTCAGTTTACCTCTGATATATCTATCCCTGTTTATTTTCCTGATACATATCCACCCTGACTGGATTCATCCTGGATATCCACTGAAGTATCCACCAGAAAACCTAATTGTCCCAGGTGCCCTACTAACTCAGGACCTCAGTATTTCCTTGTAAGAGTGAGTTCTATGAGGTCCAGCACAAGTTTTCTACCAAAGTGTTTCCTTTGCTTATCTCATTACTTGTTCTTTAGTGCCCATCGGTCGAATGCAAAGAACTAAAATGTGAGTGAGCCAAGGAGGGCTCCCTGACAATCCGGTCTGATCATTCTTTTCTCATCTCATTACTTGTTCTTTAGTGCCCATTGGCACTTGGTCTGCTCATTCTTTTCTCTTTTTTTCCACAACTGCCTTCTTTGACATACATTATACGTTTAGAGAATTCAAATACTGTTTTTTTCCTGACTGGAAGTTACAGTGGTTGTAAACCTAAGCTGTAAACCTGCACTCTCCTGCCATGAAATTTCAGCCTACCTTGGAGGTGTCATGGATTAAGAAAATGACTCAAGACAATTTGTGCACCTCCGCATAGAAGCAACTTGACATTAGTGTGGGGGCTACAGTGGAGAATGAGTCAGTCCTCAGGAGCTTATCTGGGGGGATCTGGCTAAAATGAACAAAAGCTGTACATTTGAAAGACACTGGAAAGAGAATATTTGGTTCAAGACCCCCATTTACTGGTGGCTTACTTAAATCTCTTGCTAGTACTCCCTCTCTTTTACTTAGCAAATCAATTAATAAATAGATCTTTCCTGTTTATAGCTCCACCAGCTCGTTACACTGAGTACACCTCCATTATGTTTAGCTAACTTTCCCCTCCGGTCCCTTTTGTACAGATACTTTCCTTCTTGGAATAATAATTATTAAACCACTCGGTGCCTTTCATGGTTAATTATTTCCTTTGTTTAACATAGTCAGCCTTCAAACTGCAGGCTAGGTCTTAAACACACACCTCAGCATCCTCACTTCCATTCCCTGTTACAAATAATGTTGGAAAATGCTTATTACTGAATTGTGGATATATGACATATACTTTTGCCAAGTTTGATCATCCACCATTTTTAATTAACTCTTTCAAAACATTTTCTGTCTTTTGACTTGCCTTTCATATAGTTGATGGGACAGCTTTTCTATTTTTTCCTAATTTCCTAAATTTCTTTTCCTAATTTTTCACTTACAAGCTAGCAGGTTACTAGACTGATGTTCCTGTAATATGACTTATGTAGAAAAGATAAACATATCAATGGAAATTTCAATATCTTCTTTGGCTAATATTTCATTATTTTTACATATCAATAAAAATAAATATAAATCAGTAAAAAACAGCATAAATTAGTCAAAAACTAATTTATAAAGTATTTGTTCTCCTCCCAAAACCATGACTCTTCCAAAAACTCTTCAGCATGCTTTATTTTGTTTTCTGCTTTAGGTTTTACAAATAAAGCACCTGGTCTTCTCTTATCTCAATATGATACACGACAGCAGCATGCAATAATATTGGTAAGTATGGAGATGACATATCTATTTTGCAAAATTATGCTTCAGACTTTGTCTACATGCAAAAGCTCTTCCATTTTAGCTTGATATAATGTTTTTCACTAACAAGCATAAACAAATAGAACCTGTTTACACTTCTAAGGTGTGGAAATGTGGTTTAGTAGAGCAGAAAACTTTTATATAACCACAGTTATGATAGACAGCAGTGATACCGCCCAAGCAAACACAGGTAACTAATACAGAAACATGCATAGATGAGACCCAAGTGATTACTAGAGCACAAATTTTATTTCGTATGTTGTTCTATACAATAGGAATGACAAGACAGTCTTTAACCCATTGACCAGCATACAGATCATAACGGAAAAAAAGAAGATACACCCTTCAACTTGTTATATTGTAAAAGCTACCCAGGAATAGGAAAACTGGAAGGAGTTTTCCAGTATTCAGAATTAACTCTAGATTCAGCTCTAAATTACAAAAGATGATGTGTTTTCTCTCCTCTCTTCCTATGTTACCTCTTCCCCTATTGTGTGCTAACATCATGCTTTCTTCTGCAAGAACTTTACTTATCATGTAAGTCAAGAGGTAGTAAGTGATAAAAGATGTTCATGTAGCCTAAAACTTCTACAGCAAAACTTCAGGTGCCAATTCTCCTCACTACCTTATGAAGAGGAGTTTAATGGTACATAATATTCTTCCTACCAAGACAATCCCATGCCAAAGGCAAAAGTAAAGAATATTGTACCCATCTCTATTTTTATGAATAGCAACCATGTGTATGGGCACTTTTCAGAAGTGGTTTTTGGTGTTTTGGGCCAATATGTTTCTTCAACATTTTAATGAGATAATCTCCAGATACCAATTTTGGCCTGTTTCTCACAGTGGTTACGCCACATGTAACCACACTTTTGAGTCCACACTTTTGCTTAGAAAGTGCTTAAGAAACTTTTGGATCACAGAATCTTTTTGACAATATCTCAGCACTTTTTTCACAGACTGCCTAATCAGAATCAGAAAAAAAAAAGGATCATGCACAAAGAATACTAGGAAAATCAAGACTACAGAAGAAAATAGAATTTTCTTTCCTGAGACCAGACAGCTCAAAGAGGTGCAGCACACTGCAAAGGTAACTGAAGGAAGGATAAATCTGGCAGCAGCTGCTTGCAGTCATTCTCTCCAGGCAAAAGGATGTCTGCCCTTCAAAGAAGGGGAATTGTTTGTAAAGAATCTTCCTAATGACACCTAGAATAATGGAGGGATGCAAACAGGTCTTTCTACTTCTGGGCTCAATGCCATCCATTCATTCAGAGGTCTAAGGGCTAAAGGCAGAGACAGTCAGAGGGCTTTGCTGCTTAAAGAGGTTCAGGTGGAAATGTACCTTGTAGATGGGAGCATTTATGCTTGGGAAGAGCAATCAGACTTTGCATTTGTAAGGTGTGAATTTACCAAACCTGGACTTTCTGTGCTACAATAGCTTAATTGGACCAAACCCTGAGTTTCTTTCAAAGTTTCTCCCCAGCCCTCTCAATGAAAGTTTGCCTGAGTGATAATGAGGTGAAAATTGACTGAAGTATCACTTATATTTCTGCTGAATTTGTACAGGCCCAGTATGGTGGCCTATGAGGGTGTTTCTGCAATGTACGTGACTATAAAAATTGTCCTTTGCCTATGTCCAGGGCACTAGGTATTACACAGATTAATGGCCATGCTCTCAGTGGTGCTGAATGCTTTTGTTCCTTCACAAACTGTATCACATACAATGTTCAGAGCCAAAAGCTACTATCTCATATCACTTCTTTGCCCCTTATCTGGCACTTTTCCTGCTTAAACACTACAGAGATCTCTGAGCTGTAGAGAGTGAATGAAACAGGGCACTTCATACTGAAAACTATATTTCTTCATACTGAAACTATATTTGGGCATCTAAACAATCAGAAGGCTGTCTGGGCACTCTGCTTCTGAGATCCTGGTCTTTGATTTCAGAATCTTATAGCTAAAGAACTTTGCCTTCAGAGTCAGTAAAAAGAGTCAGTTTTTGGAGAAAACTTTGCATGATTATCAAGCAAGGCAAAAATCTTTGTTAAGATATGACTTTCAGGACTGAATACTGAAATCATTTGGGAAGAAAAAAAAAAGAAAAGTAATGTAGCTGCTCTTTGAAACTTCTGGAATTGTTTTACTAGTGAGAGTAATTCCAAACTTCAGGCTGCATCAGAAAACCCTGGCCCTTTAACTATATTAATTGACTTAGTGTTTTGGCAATGTGTTTACACACCCTTTCCTACTTTTACTACCTTTTCTATTTTAATGCTGTAAAACTCAATGAACTTCTAAAAAACAAATTCACTTTTTTTTTTTTTCCCCCCCAGTGTTTGTTAGACCTTCTAAAGACCAGAGAGACAGAAGGAGATGGGGAAAAAAAAATCTTATTAGAAGCCAAGGAGTGCAAAGAAAACGACTGTTATGCTAGGGAAATTACAGTTCTTAACGCTCTATTTTTCTAAAAAACACCCAGCTCCCTCAGGATGTCTCGCAAGCACTAAAAACAAAATAGACTAGAAATATAACTGTTTTTATTCTTTATAACAAACCCAGGGAAGAAAAAAAAAGAGAGAGAGAGAGATTTCCTTTTACAAATCAAATAGTTGTCCTCAACCCTCCAGCTACATCACGCTGGCACGCTGGCAGAGACTAAGGCCTTGAAAAACCATGTATGGAGACCAGGCTCGTCTGGGTTGAGCAGGAACGCTGAACAACAGATCCCTGCCCTTCACAGATGCTGGGTAGAGTTTGGTTTTCCCGGTGTTGTGCTTGAGGATTCAGCAGCTTTGTGCGGGCGAGGGGCCCGGCCACCCATCCCGCAGAGCGAAGCCACAGCGGCGTCTGCGCGCGCAGAGACCCGCACGGTGAGAGGCTGGGCTCCTGGCGAAGGGGCCGCCTGCTCGCGCTGCCACAGTCAGCGTTTGGCATAAAAGAGCTGGCGCTCCCGCTCCAAGCCGTAGGTGATGGCGCCGCACCAACACTCCTGGGACTATTGCCGGGGGCTGAGGGAGGTGGGTGTAAATTTTGCCACATTAGCAGGCTCCCGGTGCAGGAGCTGTGAATACTCACTGGTCACAGGCACCTGCTAGGGGGTCCCTGCTGCCACCGGGATGCTGGGGACACATCACTCAGGACATGTGCTGTAGGAACGTGACTGGCGAGTTTATGTCCCAAGAAGCACTCAGAGTGCAGGAATCCTCCTGTGCTCTCCTGAGTCTCAGCAGCTGCAGACATGTCTGGGTGAGGAATCCTGATAGTCCCCAAAGATGAGGCAGAGCAGAACCCTGGATGAATCACCTCTAAATCTGTGCTGCCCCTAAAGGCCTGTGCAGTGCTGTGGACACTGAGCAAATGGCCAAGCTCCAAGAGTTGGGCTTCAACACCTGGCACGGCGGCAAATGGCCTTGGGCTTGTCTGGGAGCATCCACTGTTGCACTGAGCCAACTAAGCCCTGGCCTCTCAGGGCTGGAGGTCAGAGCTGCCACAGCACCATGTCCATGGCCACACTGCCACAGCTGGAGGGCCATGTCTGAGTCAAGTGACGAACGCATGGCAGGCGCTTCTCACCCAGAGGTTGCCTTTTAACAGGGAACCTGAGGCCTTGGGGTGAGGGACAGCACTGCAATTCAAACTTGAATAGAATAGAATAGAATAGAATAGAATAGAATAGAATAGAATAGAATACAACACAACACAACACAACACAACACAGTAGAGAGCAGATATGTGAGGTTTTGTGCCTGTGCATGCCAAGGAAGGGGGTTATGTGTGTTTATGGATAACCCTCCTTGGCCCCTTCTACGAGGTGCGAATTTCACCTCAGGTGAATTATTTCTCCAGGGATTACATAACAAAGTGATTGTGAAAATACCATAGTCTGTGTTATAGAAACTTAACAGAGCCCCTGGAGTCTTTAAATTAAAACATTGCACTAAAATGCTTTTTGCCACATATCTCCTCCTACACACCGTTCATTCTAGTCTAAAAAATAAAAAGGCAGGACAGCTTCCTACAGGCTTTCAAAGAGAAGATCCTACCCTAATTAACTATAATCTTGTTCAGACGGCATTTTCCTTCAAGATTCAAAGACTAGCAGGGGGCTGGGGCTAGGCAGAAAAGGAGATTATTAAAACTTTAATAACATGAGCCTTTGAACCTTCCCAAATTCTTTACAATTTTCTCACATCTCTAACCCAGATGTCTGCATTTAAAAACTGCGCCAACAAACATGAACTTTTTGTTTACACTTTTATATCTTTCAATGAACATTCTCTTTTAAAATGATAGGAAACATCATGCTTACAGCTCAGAAAGCAGAATGCCAAGACTAAAGATTAAAACAGGGAGAACAGAACAAAAAAAAAAAAAAGAAAGAAAGGGTTTCACAGGCACTCTTTATGCCTCCACAAGGTAAAGCCCTTTCAAGAGACACAGGCAATGCTTCCACAGTGCTTGGGGCGGAGTTGGAAGTGGGTAAGGAATGGTTTTCCTGTTCAGTAAACATTTTCAAGAGTTCAAAAATGTTCTCATGCAGCATCAGAGCATAGCTGAGACCTTGGGAAAATTTTCTGGGAAAAAAAAAAAAACTACTCACACATGTTAAAAAGTAGTCCTAGAAGAGCATAGCACAACAAGGGTTCCTGTGACAGAGACATTTCACCGAAGATGGGGCAAGCCCTGGATGTGACACAGACAAGTTTCCTCTGAAATTTTTTATTACTTATTGAAGGAGGAACAGCCTCAACAGGAGAACTGCAGAAATTCTCTTTCAGTCCTCCAGCAGCACAGGCATGCTCCGAGGGCACTAAGGACCAGGGTCTTAGCCTGAGTCCCACCAGGAAGAAAGGAGACCCACCTGGTTATCAGCATTTCTGAAGAATGACTTTTGTCCCTTTTTCTGAATAAAGTTTACTTCAAATTGTCACATTGCTGTCAAAAATCTTCAGATACAATAAATCATTGCTTTTTCACAAAAAGCCCTTTGGTCAAAAACATTCCCCACTAGCTCTGATTGAAGTTCAGGAGCAACCAAAATCTCATCTCAGTTGTGAGGAATTAAATCTGCATCTATGTTGCAAAATCTCTGCCAAGCCTTATCGTAGAAGAAGAAAAATGGCAGCTCTCCTGGCAGACACTGTACCCCCAGGTTTTACAGAAGCCCAGGAGGGGAAAAAACACACCTTTTCTTCTACCAAGATTGCCCTGGGATTCACTATCCAACAAGATTAGTTGAAGTAATCATAATGGCTCTAAGCTTTTGAAAGCATATAGTTGTCCAAACACACATATTTGTTAAAATATGTGCTCTTACCCACAGTAAGAGTAAGGGAACAAGCTTCTCAACAGTCAAAAAATCAAGGAAGTCTCCCAGCATCATCAGAGACATGCTGCGTGTGCTACCTCCAGATCTGGCTCCCCACATCCAGTGCCTGCCAGGCCAAGGAAAGAACATAGCCCACAAAGTTAAACGTGGAAAACTCCTCTTCTTTGACCCAGAGGTTAGCAGAACAGAAGAGTCTGAAACACTCAGAAACTCTTTGCCCAAAAGCATCAAAATTACTTCCTATTTCCCCACCTTCCTTTTCCCCACAAGCATACTCGCCAGACCAGCACCACTTCCCTCCCACATCCAGTGTCTTGGGGGTTTTATAAAGCTCTTCTGTGGACAGTGCTGCTGCTGCAAGACATCATTGTCTTCCCATGTAGCTGGTTGCAAGGACGGACCATGGAGGCATCTGCCAGGCTGTGGGAGTGACAGTGACATGGTTTAGCAGGCATGGTGGTGATGGGCTTACAGTTGGGCTTGATGAGCTTGAAGGTCTTTACCAATCATAATGATTCCATGATTCTCCCCATTGCACCAGCAAGGCTCGCTCATGCAGACCAGCGAGCAAGCGGTCCCAGAGAGCACCCGGGCAGCAGCACAGCCCCACCGTGCCGGCCCACCGAGGATGAGCCAGCAGGA
Organism: Tinamus guttatus; assembly: GCF_000705375.1. Next base: position 222,654 of record NW_010583420.1, on the reverse strand, counting down.
CACAGCACCCAAGCTCAGTGGGGCCCACAGGCAGCACCACACAGCTATCCCAGCGTGCAGGATAGACCCCAGCCTCTTGTTCAAACCACGAGCGCAGCAGCCTATAAACCCTCCCTGCCTCCCTGGGCCCACGGTGAGGTGAGCAGAGATGGAGACACTCCAAACTCACGGCTGATTACCATGCTGCTTCTGGCAAATATATGTATTGCCTCACCCTTGCTCTTCTTTCTTTTTTTCTCTTTTTTCTTCTTTTTTTTTTTCTTTTTTTTTTTTTTGAGGCAATATTTTTAAACACTGAAACTCTTCTAAAGAAGCATTCCTTTCTAGAACACATAGCCTGCAACCACAATTTAATGCCATTTTGCGTAGTCTGATACATACACATGGCGATCTGGAACTGCCAGAACTAACCAATAATCCTGAGAACAAAGCTTGAAATGATTTTCTAAAGAACTATGTCAAAAAAACAGATAAATTATCCTGATTCTCCAGAAAGATGATATTTAATCTTTCTTCCTTAATGAAGTCTCTATTACTAAAATAATAATAATAATAATAAAAATAATAAAAAGTAGAACTGATTCTTTTAACTGTTTCCTCCACAATATGATTAGAAAAATATATCCCCCAGTTACCCATAAAAGGATCTTCTGTGGTTTGGACTCCTGATAAACCAAATATATAAAATCAATGGCTAATCAAGGCTAATCAGTGCATTTGGGCAAGGACAACGCAGGGAAGAAAGGCCACATAAGTTAGGCAATGTGTATAGGCTTTTGTTGTTGTTGTTTTTGAACTGGTTATATACCAGGTACAAGCACTGCAGCAGGGCTTGTCAAAAAATGACATGACTGATAGCTTTTTTATGTTCACATCATTCTAATTTCAAATCCCAACAGGCAACTCAATTAGCTATGGGTGTGCTACCTCTAATGGAAGCTCATTTACTGAAAGTGTCTGGTTACCCTCACCCAGCTACACCCCAGATCTTGTAGTTTAGCTCCACCTGGCTTTGCTGATCTAGCTTTCCTCTGTCCCCGAACTCCCTTTCTCAAAGGAGGGATATTAGCACTTCTCTCCATTACAACATGTCTATGAGGATAAATAAGTTCAAGATCCCGTAAAGTGTTATGTTGCCACGGTGATGGGGCTGTACCTGCCCCAAAGAGATCCTTCCTTCTTTGTTGTGTGAGAAAAAAAGTATCTAAGGATCACAGAACCACCCAGGAGTTCACTACTAATGAAATGGCACTTTATTTATCTGCTTCCTTTGCATGTCCCACAGCACAAGACGCTATAGTGGATGGTGCACCCAAGATATGGGATTCTCACTGCTTATGGCAACTGTCATGGAGGTAAGTGGCAGAGGCAGCAATAAGGTGCCACAAACCCCTATGGAAGTTGAAGTCAAGTCTTTGACCCAGAGATGCCAGCCTCCAGCGCTGGGGGGGACACTGGTGTGCCACCCTGCCACAATGTCCAGCCGAGGTCCCTTCCCCGCTCACCCCCTATAGCTCCTCTGCTACGCCAATAAAATGTGCAAGAAGCACTGCTAGAAAGATGTCACTTTGCCTATGGCTCTGAAGATCTTGTATCTACTTAAGCAAAGTCATGGCTGGTAGAGAAAGTTCTTTGCATTTTTCATTACCACCAGAGATAATACATCGGGTGTTGCATTCCTTACCTCTGGGTTTTGCTGTAGGTGACTTTTGCAGGCAACCTTTCAGAAAAGGAAAGCTCACTTTTCAGACAAAATGTATGACCCACTCATGCCACTCTACCACATTTTATACCGTATCTGCCAGAATGGGGGATGTTAAGGCAGGGACAGGCACTCCAGTCCGAGATTTATTTTGCTCTAATCAGTCCAGGCTTTGAGAATCTCTTTGTGGATTTGAGCCTGTGTTCAGTAGCTCCCTGACTGCTGTTTTAATACCAAATCCTTTCCAACCAGCTGCAGTAATTACCCCCACAGAGCATGAGGAATCTCAGTTATAAACTAGCTGGCAATCTTGCAAGAATATGTCTCCTAGAGGACTTTAGAATATTTCTTTCTGAAGTTAACCCTGTTAAATCATTCCTAAGCTGTCTTCAAATAAAGAATGAACCTTTAGAGTTACCCTTGCTTTAGTTTTAAATGCTATGTTTTCTCTGTAAAAGTCCACTGATCTTTGGAACCTTCAACTCTCTCAAAACTGTTTCAGTAAAAGAATCTCTAATCTCCTCCTGACAGGATGCAAACATTCAACAACAAAGTTTAGATACAAAAAAGCTATTCTGAACCATTTTACACTGTAAGTCAAAGCTTAACACAGATTTCTGGGACAATATCTCCAATTATCTTCAACATTCAGTAAACATACACTTTTATTCTGTTTATTTCAGAAAGACATTATTGCACAGTAAACATTACTGTAATCAAAGCCTTGTCCCATAGATCCAAATGCAGCCTCTGCATTCATGTTAGACCAAAATTGATGCAGGTTTGCTCCTGGGTAGAAATAGTAATGAGCTGTGGAGACACTCTGCATTAGCTGCTTAGGTCCAGTTTAGCTCAGAAGTGACTTTGATCTGTTTGACGACAGTAGCAGTGGAAAGGCCTGCAGGGCACTTAGCCAAGTGACAAAGCCACCGTTATAGCTGATGTTCTTGTCACTCCACAGGGGACAAAGGATGGGTGGGGAGCACCGATAACTTGGCCCCATGCTGCAGGCAATTCCCTGCAGTTGAGCCCTGAAGCCCCAAAGGCAAACGAGAGAGAAGATGCCCCTCCATTTTATGTTGTTCTTTCTCTGTAGAAACTGAGAACTCTTGAAGGCAGCTTTCACACTTATCCTATACACTTATCTATAGAATCAATCCTTGCATTTCCCCTTGAGGAGGTAAAAACCTCGGAGGTTTTCTCCACTATGGAATAGTGTGTAATAGGAGGGGAGAAATGTGCCTCTAGATCAAACCCCTCTTTTCCCTGCCCTGTAGAAAGACTTCAAAATTAGGCCACTGCAGAGCAGTAGTAAGGCTTTTTTTAAAGTCCTTTTCACTTCCTTGAAGAAAAGCCATACGTGTCACCATAGTGGAGTCAAGTCTAGGGACAGAGAACCTGGAAAATAGGATTAAACACTTGCCCCTGTCCTCTGTTCATGTGCCCATGTGGCAGGCAGGGAGACCCCTGATCCGCACATGCTAAGCTCAACACCTGGAGCACACAGGAATGCACAATATTCACATTGCATCTATGAGAAGCATTCAGCCTAATAATCCAAAACCTAGCATCAGCGTAAGCGTGTTTGTCCTGCAGCACCTGGGGTAACCAGGACAGTGTGTCCTGAGAGCCCAGTGCCAGTCACCACACCTCACGGCAGCTTCCCAAACACCCAGGCCGGCAGCACTGACACCTCCCTTGGTTTGTGAGTCCCTCCTGGGCTCTGTGCAGAGATGAGCTCCTTCAAGCTCCTTCGCTGAGTGAAGAGCAGCTCCATGCCACCACTAGAGACCTGAGGGCAAAACATGAGCTGTCACAGGACCACCCTTCCATCCGGACTGGCAGCCTTCCCTGCTCATTTTAAAGTTAATTGGGCTTTTCTGTTGTGTTGTGACGAGTCTGAGCCCACACTGTTTAGCTGGGTGAGCTCTGGCCTAAGCCCCACATTCACACCCAGAAAAGGCAGTTACAGGCAAGCTGAACTGGCAGCGTGGCCGGGCTCCGTTTAACCTCTTCCTAGTTTGGGTACATACAGAAGCAGCGCACGACCCAACCTGCTCTCACGCAGGCTGAACATGCAGTAGGGCCCCCCTGAGGACTGCGGATGACAGGTCAGTCTTCCAGGCCTAGGCCAGAGGCCCAGCTAGCCCAGTCTCTCACCAACAACCACCAAAGTGCACCCAGGAGCAATATAAGCACACAGAGCTCCTTCCCCAGGACATCCTGCCACCCTCCAGCAAGCCACAGCTCACACATTCCCTGCACCAGAAGCAATATCCTTTTACTCCAAGGAATTTCTCTTCCACCAGCTTGTCTAAGTGCCTCCTGAGCTCATGTAAACATTGCTATCCACAACACCCCATAGCAAGGAGTTCCACATCTTACCTACTTGGTGATAGGTGGAGAACCTGCCTACCCTGTAGAGAATGTCTTCCTCTTGTATGCTCCGAACCCTCTTTGGGAAAGACAGGAAGCAGCTGATACCAATTGCCTCTCCCATGTAAATAAAACAGAAAGCTTTGCAGAATGCCAAGAGGATAGAAGCCAAAAAGCACTCTTCAGGTTGGTGTTCATGTTGAGCTTTGTAGACTATTGGTCCAGGTCGTGGTGCTTCTGAGGAATAATACAAAGCCATCATTTATAAGCCTTTTTCTCACAAAGATTGGGCACAGGGAAAACAGTGTGCTGACCATGGGCCATCACCAAGAGATGGGAGACACTACAGGATTCATCTGGACCTCTGGCTGCTCTTTACAGCAACGTTTGAGTTCCATGATGACCATTATTGAACCATGATGAGCATTATTGAGCCATGATGACCAAGGAAGAATTATACCATTCTAGTCGAAAATGACCTAAAAGCTCTCCTCAGCTGGAATAAAGACTAGAACAAATGAAAAACAAATAATAATATACGTTCGATGGAGAAAGGTCATGCAAAATGATTAAATCTCTCTGTTCTGTGGGATATCCAGCAGCAGTTATCATACAAAGCTCTGTAACAGGCCTTGTTGCTGTGGCTGAACTAGGGAGATAAGACACCAAATCAGCCCAGTTAATTATCTTGGCCCTGCAGTCTGTTTTATATAAAATCAGGAAGGTTTATTTCAACATACCAAGAAATCTTTTTTTATTTCAAAATATATATGTATGTGTGTGTGTGTGTATATATATCTCCTGACCTGGGAGGTAGGAAGAAGGTGGAAGATATTTTTAAATTTATATATATATATATATAAATAAATACATATATATGCACAAATCAGAATACTTTTTATTTGACTTGAGAGGCTCATAAGAGTCATCTTAGACCAGGAAGGGAACGGGGTAATCTTTAAAATGGGAATTCTTCAGAGACTGGAACTTTACTTTGGTTACCTCCTGTTTCCTGAGGAGAGAAACACTAAGGAAATGAAATATGTCCCTGCATCAGTTGTGGCAGTGTAATTCCAGTCCTCTTACCCTTGCCCATGTGAGTAACCATTCCCAGCATAAGGAGCTCCATTTAAAGGCTACCTGCATGAGGCCTGCAGTGCACACTCGGTTTTGTATGTAGGTAATACTGCTGCCTTCAAGATACACAGACCTGGAAGTTCTAAAAAAAACCTCTACTTTTTCTTTCCCAAGATTTAAAAGATGTGTCCAGTGTACGTCATTTGCTTCTTGCATTAGGAATCCTTGTAAGCAGAACATCTCTCCCCATCTAGACCCCATTTCATCCAGACTGAGCCTGGGTGCTATGTCGGTTATTGCTGGAGCAGCAACTAATACTGTCCTGGGAGCTGTTGAGAACATGACAGAGGAGTTTCACTGGGCTGTCCCCTAGGAAGACAGGGGATTATTGTGAAGAAACTGCAGGGGAAGGAGCAAGGGGTGAGGACTGTGGTTCATGCCTTTAAAGAGGTATCAGCTTGAGCCAGTGAGATGCTGCTATTTCTGGCTGTCTCCTCATGGCCTGAGGTTGCCACATCAATGACAGCTCAAGAACACATTCTAAAATATTCTCCTGCTTTAATAAAGGCTGAAGTCTGAGTTTGTTGGCGGTCTCCACTTTCTCCCTGTTCTCGCACACCCTTCCCAACCTTTTCTTGCAAGGCTTGCCTTCCCAGAGCAAACACGTGCCAAGAGGAGGATGTCGCACAGGCCAGTCTACATGCAGCTTGCTATTCAAGTCCACCCCAGGCCCTGCCACACATCGCCACCCATACCCTGCTAGGTTATGGGAGCCTTCTTCCCAAGCCCCAAGAAACAACTCTGCAGAGCCAGAAGAGCCCCCACCAACACAGCTCCGCTTTCACTTCAGATGCAGTCACTTCCAGTAATCACTTTTCCTTTGTCTTAAATAATTACAGGTGGAAAGCAATCCCCCCAAAAAATACCAAAGGCCGAGCTCTCCCACTCTCATCATGCCAGCATGTGATTTCATTACATGACTAACCGTGCAGGAATTACAGCCTTCCCTGGGCTGTTGCTCTTCTTCTGTTTGTTTTAATTTCCATTTTCACAGATGGTGGGAAGCCCCTTTTTGTTCCTCTCCTGCTCAGCCATGCTCCTTTCACTCCCAAACAGAGAATTTTGGCTGGATAATGCTTCAGAGTAATTCCTGTCCCACTCATATATAATTTGGTACAAAATGAGTAAATGTGCCTGTAATTTAGTCTTCTCTGGCATACAGCTGCCTACCTGGATGGCAGTATGGCAATACAGTAACCTGTTTATCTCCTGGTGGTACAAGTACTCCTGGCAAGCCCCCGCTGATGGCTGCTTATGTGCAAGGAGTTAATATCGTAGCATTACAGTGCCCTTTGGTGAAACTGTAATTAGGCAACGGTTTTATTTTACTGCTTGTGAGCACTCCCTGACAGCACAGGGACTGGGTGCTTTCCAAACTGCCTCAGTTTCAGGCCCCAACCTGAAACCCTCATTTAGAGGAGGACTTTTGCAGCCGCAACCCCCTCAAGTGCCTTTTCCAGGGTGTGGGGCTGCAGCTTGGGGAGGAAATGTGGGCTCGAGAAGGGCTGGTGTGCAAGCTGCAGTGTGCTGCAGTGCTCAGCCACCACCCCGCGTGTCAGCGCAGGAGCTGGGCCACCCACAGCAACGCCAGGGCCAGCGTCCAGCTCCGTGCCAGGACAAGGCAGTCTAGGGATATGATGAAGAGCCTGGGCTGAGTCCTCGTCTCAGCCTTTGCTCCTGGCAGCTAAGGGCACATCCAGCTGCCACGGTCAAAGTCCTACACCTTGCCTCAAACCCAAGTCTGCACCCGAAAAACAGCAAATCTGGGTTTCTGGTGGAAATGTCTCCCTAGGCACTGAGCAAGGGAAAGCACAGCAGGAGAAGAGGGACATTAGCTGCCCTTGTTATGCTCAGAGTTAGGCCTCCAGCCGAGTGCCGTACACAGGACTCCACATGCAAAAAAAGAGAGATTTTATTCCCTCTTGCGCTGCACACATATATTTGAAGCTGGGCCTGGGTGACGCAGGCAGAAATCCCAGCTGAACACAACATAAGGATGCAATCCTGCAGGCTTGGGCTGTCCTCTTCCCTGCAAATTGCTGTCACTCAGCAGTTCCCAGGGCTGGGCTGCACCAATGGCAGCAGGCACATCCTGAAGTGCCTGGCAAAAGAAGTGCCAATCCCTTCCCACAGGGATTCTCTGGCTCCTAATCCATGCCGTGCCCTGGGGACCCGCAGGCGTGGAGGCTCAGCATCCGCCCGAGGCAGTGCCCACTCATAAGGACTTCAGGAAATGAGGACTCAAAACAGTAATGCCTTTTTCTTTTTTTTTTTTTTTTTGTGAGGTAAAAAGCTTGAGGGAGTTATTTTAAACCACGGTCTTTGTGGGCAGCCCTTTTGGCTCCCAGCTCTGTCTGAGGCAGAAGTGTAGAAAATATTCGAGGGCAGAACATCAGAGCTGCACTCAAGGAGGATAAGGGTGGTCTGTCCTGGTCGGATCACAGCATATTCAGAGGACTAAGAGCACACTCACATTGGATCAGCTGAGACTGTCTACTGGAACAAAAACTCTCAAGATCTCTGCGTCTACCTCAGAGCTCCTGTTATTTCAGCGTTTAACTGGGACTTTTCTTTGCTCTCCAACACCAGAGACCCCATCTTTTCACGTATCTCCACACAAGCCATAGAAAGCTACCTGGTCCTAGCGAGAGGCTCCAACAAAACAGCGCCAATGTCTCCAGATCGCAGCTTCAAGGGTTATTTACATGGCAGAGTGATGAGCAAGTCTGTCAGCTGCGTTTTCCTTACGTATGCACTCTTAGTAGTGGCTTGTATTTATGCCAATGGGCAATGGGGACTGTGCCTCTGTATCTGATAAAATATATCTATGCCTTCCCAGCTTCAGCAGAAACTAAAGGCATTTTCAGTGCAAGACAGAGCTGCAGCAACTTCTGCCTAAACTAACATTTCATTTCCTTGCTACAGCTCACTTCTATTGTCATCACTTTCATGCCTCTAATTAACTTGCATCTGTTTTGTGTTTGAAGTTTATAACACTTGCCCACTTTGGCTACAGTAGTTTATAACCCAACACTAAACATATGTTTATGTTTACTGCATACTAGCTCTGAATCCTTTGACTTAGCATTTTATCAGTTCATTATGCAATTAATGGAGAACCTCTGAGACAGGGCTGAATCCTTTAATTGCAATAAACTGGGGAATCGTTTGGAGATGGGTAAAGAGACGTTACCAGTAAGTACATGACTGGCCTAACATACAGAGCTGTTGAGCGCTGGCCACCCACTCTGTTACCTCTGGGGTTTTTAGCATCTCCAAACATCCAGAAGGCATAAATGCTATCAGCAAAACTCTAGTGTGAATCCCGAAGAAGAAGCTGAAGTCTGGTGCTGTCTTGGCTGCAGAGGCCCTCTGCATGCCCTACCTACCTTTATACTAAGTGCTCATTGCTTTGCATTAGGCATGAACTCTTCAAAAAAGATATGAATGGCTGGGGGAGGTACCTAACATATCACCTTATATATATAACATACAGCATATTGTTAAATAATATTTAATAGTAGCTGCGAGGTGACATGCAAGTGTCCTGACACCAGTTCAAGTGAATATTAAAGGTCCAGTTGGATTTTCAGACCAGTTTTAGATTAATTAACTTAAATGGAGCTACTTCTGCTTTTCACCAAACATAATAAATTATGCCAGCATCTGGGTGAAGTAAGCACACTCCCTCCTCATAGCCAGAGCCATTAAGTCGATGCCTAGATAAATGTGTTTATTTTCCATACAGATAACAGGATGCTCCTTAGAGCTAATAAGTATTTACTTTCTCTTGCATTGCTATTATCTCCCTCGCCGAGAACTGTAATTAGCATCATTGATTGTTTGTGTAGCTTGCCTTCTAATTTTTTGTGCTATAGTTGACTGAAACTGCAATGTGCTTAATGTCAATATAGGAAAAGTTACGTTTGATCTCTGCCTTTGCACCGTTTGGCCTGATCTACCTGGGAGCTGTGTGTTTAAGTTGTTGTCTGTGACAAATCACAGCAGTTTATAATGTACATCCTTTAAAATAGACCATCATATATTTTCCATACATAAAACCCCTAATATTATCCCCAAACACTTGTCTCATGATTTCTTGGTGGGTGATGGCTTTTGGGGCAAATTTCCATCACACAGCTGTAGGCTGGATGCCATCCAACTCCTCCACGGGGACCCAAAGGCAGAAGGACCTTCCCTTTACTCTCCTTGAGTAAGGACATGCTCTCAAGAAGTTGTTTTGCAAAGAGTATTTGCTGCAGTCGTGTGATCTCATGCTGCCAGTAAAAGATCTCACAAGAGTTTACCTGTTACTCATTATGTGCAGCAAGAACTAAATAAAACCAGGGCCGTGACGCATAAGGAAATGCCCCCTCTTAGTGCCTCAGAGATGCAGATCAGAGTTGTCTTGCCGAAGTCAATGCTGCAAAGCTGGTCTGCAGCAACAGATTATCTGGTCAGCCATCTCCACGACTGCTGTTGTTCCTGTTCTGGAGAAAGCAACATTTTACAACCACCTACAGCCATCCATGTTTTCAGATAGCAAAAGCTATACAAACAATAAATTTAAAATAATAAAAGATGTACAGCAAATTGACCTGGGAAGTAAAACACTAATGCAAGTATGCTTTTTTCTGGCTTTGATTCACCCACAAAAGCATAAGCACACATGTTCAGAGGCTCCACTTTCCAAATGATCTGTGAGGGGAGGACTCACCCTGTGCCCCAGCCCTTCTGCAGAAGGATAACAGCACCAGAGAAATGTTAACGGGAAGGGACACCCCGAGGTCAGCTCACTCAGCGTGCCATTGCACAGGGCGTATGACGAGCGCTAGGCCAGCTCAGCTGCGGCCTTATCTCACCACGTCTGGAGATCCTCCAAGGATGGAGACTCCACAGCTGACCTGGGCAACCTTGTCCAGAGCGGTACTTCCCGCCTGACATCCAACCTGAATTGCAGGACAACCCAACCCAAAGTAAATACACTTCTTTTCCCATCTGTAATGGGCTACATGTGCATTTCTGGGTAGCTTTTCAAAAAGAAGCAAGCTATGAGAATCACCCCAATTTTTGCCACTTTCAACTGAATTACTGCTTAGCCTATTGGAAATCTGGAACAGATAAAATCTCCTTATTTCTTTTATTCCGCTTTTCTCTCAGCTTGTTGGGCAGGAAATGCCTGGACTGTTCCCTGGTTTGACAGAAATTCAATTCCGCTAGTGTCAACCCTAGGAGTAGAGAAGCATCCATTAAACATATTTCCATTTGTCTTTGTCCTAGCGAAGGTTCAGTATATGGAGAGACGAAGAAAATAATTTTGAATTGTTTTTCCATTATCTCGTTCTCACTTTCTGCCATTTCCCGTTTCCCTAGCCTCACTTTTTTTTTATTTTCCCTACATTCAGCCCATAGCAATTATTTGGATATCTAGGGAAAAGCATTAGGTTTTAAGATTTCAGGCTCCATTTTGACAAAGGTTTGGCAATCCAGAGACACTAAGGGCAGAGGATTAATCTTCCATCTGTTTGCCTTCAGGGGACAATGCAGAGAAATCAGAGAGAGGTTTCAGAAGATGCTCACATGATAATATTGCACACTTATTAGGCCGGAAAGGCTCAGATAAGCCATATCAGCCTGGGAGTCATTCCAGCCACCAAGTTAAATAGGTTCCTAAAAATTCAGTTTCTACACAGCAGGCTGCAAAGTTTCCTTCGGGTCTGTTCCTCTAGACTGCCTGATGCCGATTGCCTCCTTGGGCACATGCCATCTGCATCTAGAATTTTATGGACATTGGTGGGAAAGTGGTTTGATCTTCCACGCAATAGGTAACATTTTCTCTTACAAATG
>NW_010583420.1:164283-194950 GCF_000705375.1 Tinamus guttatus | reverse complement strand
GCGGCCGCGGGCAGAGCACGGGGCAGCGGCACCGTCAGCCCCAGCGCCTCGGAGAAGGGCACTGGCCTCGTGAGCACGCTCCCGTCTGCATCAGCGCAACGCTGTGGCACACACACGACGGGGTTGAAAAGACAGAATTCCCAGCAAAAAGAAGAGCACAGCTCCAGGGGAACCACAGGCCACCCAAGTGCCATTTTGATTCCTTCGCTCTGTTTTGCAGGGCCAAGTTTCTGCCAGGGATGCGAGCAGTTCTCAAAGACCAATTTAGATAAGCATCCGAGGTCCTGGGATAGTCCAGATCCTGACTTCTAGCAGGCGAGCGGCGGCTCAGCATGGGGCCGGCTCCTGCCGCCTTTGCCATCACTGAAGAGGAGGAGCACACAAGCAGTCTGGCCCTGGAAGAGTTCCCCTCCGGTCTTCAGCTGATAAAATCCCTCCCGTGACATCCCAGACCACATCCACCGTCCTCTCTACAAGTTCTATTTGCTGCAAGACCCAACACCAGCGCAAGAGGGTGACTGGCACGAGGGGTTAAGGTTTTTCCGAGCTCTAGTAGGAAAATAAAACAAGCCAAGACAGAGGCAGAGCCAGCAGCGCTTTTAGAGTAATTTTTTTTTTGAATAAAAGAAAAGTTCCTTTCTGGCTCTGGGATCCTAAGACTTCCATAAAAACCAGCCTCCCCAAACTGTATTGCTTCTTTCATATATTCCCTTTCTCCTTTTAACATGAGTCAGCACCGGCGCATGTGCCTGCTGCTGTACTAGCATCAACGTGCTGCAAAACAGGCTAAATGGAGCTGAAACTTCAGCCTGCAGGTACTCCTGGTTTCAGGAACTACCCTTAGAAAAGTGCTTTGCAGTAAAGAATAAATTCTTTATCTGGCAGCTTTGAGCGCTGTTATGAATTCTTCACCCTTCTTTAAACTCGCCTGGCATGCTGGCAGCCTGCCACCGCTTCCCCCAAATGTTTGGATGTTTGGATGTAACCCTTCAACCTACCCCTATCAAAACCCAACTGTGCTCACACAGTATTCTCTGCTTGTCTGAACCCTTCCACCACAACCATCTAACCAAAAAAATTAAAAAAAAAAAAAGAAAGAAAGAAAAGAAAAGAAAAGAAAAGAAACATAACATTAGCAGTTCAAAAATCCCTTTGCATTCCTCTCCAGGCCCTGCATTACACAGCCCTGTCCCGGGGAAAGCCACATTCCTGAGGGAGCCCTGGATTTGCATATTTGCGTATTTGCATGGGCACTCTCACATTTGCCAATATTGCCACATAGCACGCTGATTTCACCAGCAAAGAAGGATTACTGCTACATTTAAGTCATTAAAATTGATGTCAAAAGCAGTGTTAGTGCACCAGATCCATTCGTCTTTTTTATTTTATTTTTTTTTTCACCTTGCAGCTGTGATTTGGCTGGAATCTAATGTTTGGAAATGACAGGGAGCAAAAAGCATCAAGACTGCTTAAAGCTTCACTGGAACAACCTTAATTGAAGTGGTATTTTTTAACTGTTGGACACTAACAAACAGATGAACTTTTCCTTTGCCTAGCTATCTTTCCCCCATTTCAGGTACGATACACACAAACTAATGCTACCAAACTGCTTTTAAAGAAAAAAATACAAGGTTTAAGTTAACACGCCTACGCTCAGCGTACACTCTAGGGGACAGGGAACATAATGCGACTCCATGGAATTCCTTCAGCCTCCCATTTCTGGCACCAGCCAGGGATTTCCTGAATCTAGTAGATGTTTGGGGAGCAAAGACTAGGCAGAGCCGGAGCCCGGCTCCTCCGGCAGCCGCTCCCCCGGCGACAGCGAGGCTGCCAAGCAGGTTCCCGCAGCTTAATAACTCCCAGGTAGTTTTATCCCCCGCATAACTAGGGCAGTTCAAAGGGGCGGATGGAGGCTGCTCGCTACATGCCTGCTCGCTCGCAGCAGCAATTAGCAGGTCCCGGGTGAAACTCGGTTACCTGCGGACTGGGGCGCAGGGGGAAAGAGCGGGGAGGGCTGATTTCCAGAGATGCTCCATGTTACCTGTACTTATAAAATAAATAGGAAACAAGGCTAGTTCATAAGAATCAACTCTCCATGCCCAGGGGGATATATCGTCCAAGTGGCACCAATCTGTTCCCCCTCGGCTCCATCAGATACAGAATGCAAAAAAAAGTGACATTCTTTCAGGTGCCCAGAAAGTGAAACATTTGCTGACTTATCACCCGTATACCTTTTTCATTTAAAACTCATCCTTCTCTGCCCCCAAATGAGCTGCACTCCTACTCCTCCAAATCAATAGGACGATTTGCATTTATCCTCCTGGAGGCATCGCTGCTAGGACCGGGGCCAGAGCGATCCAATCGATAGAGGGAAGCTGGAGAAGAAGCAGCCGGGAGATTCCCCCGGGGAGAAATGCAAAACACTGGAGAAAGGCAACAATTATTGTAATTGAAGGTAATGAGGCCGAGGCGCCAGCTCCAGATCTGCTTAACATCATTCAATACAAACCGAGACGCACATGAAGGAGACAGAAGGAGCCCAGCCCCGCGCCAGCCGCCCGCAGCCACCGGCCCTGCCCCGGCTCAGCCCGTCTCCCACCGCAGCCCGTCCCCAAGCCCCCAGCGCGGGTGGCTGGGGCACCCAGCCCTGGTAGCTCCGCAGCACGGGAGTGGGCGGATGCAGGACACTCGCTCCAGGTCTCATTTATCTCAGGGTTGCAGGGTCCTTGTTTTCCTGTCCGTATCAGCTCCTGTGTTTGTGGCATCCTCGGTGTATTTCTCCTTGCTGGGAATGGGAAGGTCACATACTGAGCACAAGTCACTTGCCCTGGTGTCAGGGCAACAGAATCAGCCCCGACTCCTCAACCCACACAGTCCTCAGAGCCTGTATCTGCCCTCCTTTCAAATCTCCCTTTCTGCCACCCCGACCCTTCTCCTCCTCAGCTTCCTGGGCATCCCAGGAAAGGTAGGAGCAGGCTGCAGCTGCAGGGGGATGTGATCCAGGAGAAATCTGCTGCCCTGTGGGTTTTTTTGTGACGCTGCCCTGGCACGATGCCAGTGTGTCCATGCCTCTAGCACAGCACTGGTCTGCACCAGCGTAGAGATGAGACCAGCTTTTGGCAGGGTCCTCAAAGGCATCTGTGCTTCTACCTATGATTCCTTATGCACAGAGATTTCACCACAACTTTAATAAAAGAGGGAGGCTTCAATAAACACCAAGCTAGCAACATGTCACCTCAGAGCTTCTTTTCATATTGTCCCTTTCCCAATGTACAGCAGCTGGTGAGACCATGATGGCAGTAGGATTTCCCTGAGGACACAACGCTCTGGTTACCTTGGTCCTCGACCAAGGACTATAAGGGACAGTTTTCCCGAAGCAGGCTCCCTGGCCAGCCCGAGGAGGCCGCTCCATGGTCCTATAGTGCTCTGTATCCACAGGAGTGCTCTAGCAAGCAAGGCCGGGGTGGGAGGAAGGCAGCAGCGCTGCCTCTGAGAGTCCCTTGAGCACCTCGTCCCACCGGGAGCCAGCTCCTTGCAGGAAGCGTTTCCAGCCTCTTTGCCCCTGACGTTTTTCACATGTGGCTCCCATTCATCCCACTGTGGCTCAAACAGAGGCACCGGAGCCAGACAAGGTGGCGGTGGCGGCAGCCCCGGACGCTGCCGGGTGCCTCTTTCCCCCTGCCAGCAGAGCCGCCCCCAGCAGCGCTGCTCCCCCTGCCCAAACCAGCCCCAGGGCACCTGGCAGTGCTGCCAAAACCCTCTGGCAGCTCCCGGGGCCAGTGAAGGGCTCTGGGAGGCTGTGATTGCTGCTCTCGGCAGATGCCCCCGCACGCAGTAACTGAGCACGACTGCCCGAAGCGCTGGAGCGCTGCACGGCCCCGCGGTACCACCGGCCTCGCACAGGCCCCAAGGCCAGCACCTCCTGAAATACCCACACGAAGGTGCTATGTGTCAGGATTCATAAACTGTACCTGAAAAGGCAAGCACCGCATATCAGGTCTGAGTTATCAGGTGTCTGGAGATGAGACATGGCAAATATTAGGAATTCACTCTAGATCACAAGCATAAGAAATCATTAGTTACATCCTGACACTGCATAGCTGGAAGCCAGGAGCGATGGAGTTAGCTCTGGGATTGTGATACAGACCCCTCAAGAAACACACACACACAAAAAAAAACACCAAAAATTGAACTTTTTGAAAATTGAACAAAATTGAACTCAGTGGAAGAGATCTGTGATGCACGATCATACACGTCAGTTCCTCTGAGTGCTCCACCTCGCAGCAAAAATCTGGGATGATGTGCAGAGAGGCAAAGGTCTCCTCTGCTCTTGCAAACAAACACTGTCAGCAGCTCCCTTCCCACCCCCCTAACACAACTGCAGCTCTAAAAGCTTTTGATGTAGATAAAGAAGCTCTCTAGTGATATGTTACTCAATATTAGCCAATATTTATTGCTTGACCTCTATTTTCTGAGATGCATATTTCAGAGACAAATGTCAGAGACAATGCAATGCACAGAAGTCAGGAAAGCACATACACATTATAATAGACCAGCCCCGCTACTCAGGGAGATTTGGGAGGACATGAGCTCTGTTTGCACCAAGCTCAGGCTCCGACGGGCATTTGCAAGTGTGGAGGGAAAAGCCAAAGGGAAGGTAAAACTGGATCTCAGAGCTAAGAAGAACAGCTTCGAGAAGATGTGCATGTATTCTGTTAATGGCCCAATAATTCTGCTCCAAAAAGCTGCTGTTTGAAAGAGGTCAGCCTGACACCTGAGCAGAGAGGCGATAAAAGAGTAAGACCTTGCTTCTCACTTTAGCATAACAAGAAGAAGGGAGGAAAATAGTTGTGAGTTGTGGGACTCAAGGAGCTGTGAGTCAGTAAATGCTTTAGACTTGTTTGATTTGTAGCAGTGCTTGTTGGTGTGATCCAAGCCTGCAAGGGATGCAGGAAAAGGAGAGAGCAGAGGTATCTCTCCCTTGGCTGTAGGAGAGGATCAGTAATTACAGCAGGGACAACCTGTAATTCTGATAACTGGAATTTAGAAAATTGTAAAGAAGGGGATGGACAGGGTAAGCAAACTCCAGCAAGTTGCGGCAGATGTACAACAGGCTGGAGGTACAGAAGGGCCTGGCTGCCAGGTAGGACAGTGTCTGATGGCCCAAACTCGGTCTCAGGTGGACCAAGTGGTCGTACCCCAGCTGTCTCCAACTCTCCGTGAGAAACTTCCATGCTGTAGCAGGGACTGCAGAAGGGACCATCCGTCCCTGCAGTTCACAGCCAGCACTGGAGCAGCTGCGAGGCAGGCGCAGCCACTGTCCTGCCACCCTCCAATGAAGAGCACGATCTCAAGTGAAGGGGAAGGACACCCAGCTCTTGCCAGTAACATCTCAAGATGCTGCAGGGCTTTATCTGTAGAAACACAGAGAGATTAGGCAGAGGAAAGTAGGGGTGAAGGGAAGCACAGAAAGCGATAATAGCACATGGAACAGAAACTCGAATTCCTCACAGTCCAGGGCTGGGAGGCAGCAAGGGGCCAGGACTAAGGAGTGCACAGAGCTGATAATCCTGAAGAGGGGAGAAGTTTTCCCCTGGGTTTTCATAACCACTAAAGGAAAGAGTAAAAGAGACATTACAGTTGCACAAGACTCAGGTCTAAAAATTAAAAAAGTGACAGAGGAAAGATAGCCCTGGTTATTCTCAGAGCATGATGCTTATTTAGCAGACAGGACACTAAACTGAGGCTCTCCCCACATACAGTAAGTGCTGTAAAGCATGTCCTGCGCTCGCCCCTGCCAGCGGGCACGGGGCAGGCACCCTGAAACACGGCGTGGGTACGGAGGGCAGCAGTAACAGAAGCGCTGATATTAGCAGCCCATTAATTAAGTGAAACACCGCTGATGAACACCCAGCCGCTAGCTGCTAGTGTGGCAAAAATCAGGCACTAGTTAGATAGAGTCCCTGTTGTTAGCTCTGGACACTTGCATAAGTAAATGTGAAATACATTTATCTGAACCACATTCCTGTAAGTAAAACTGGGCTCAAGCTACAAGGCACGGGAAGGAGGATGCTGGCGTTGAAACCTACGGGTGCCCTGTGACCATGCTTGAGCTACTGCCTTTGGAGCAGAGGAGCTGGGAGGGAAACACAGGCATCAGTGCTGCCTCCTGTGTCACAACCAGCCAGAACTGCTTCATTTGACCAAATCCATTTGCCCTTCCTGAGACCCTCAGGTTAAAACAACATCAGCTGATTCATGGGGCAAATGCCGACTGAAACATTTCTGTTTCCAGTAGCATGAGGCATGACTTGATTCTGCCCAAAGGGGCCTCACATGGGATTAGTCACCTTCTCCAGCCTGCAGCTCTCTGCGTGCCCCTTAGCACAGCAGAGAACGGCAGGGAGATGCCCCTCCGTCCTACTTGAACTGGATTTCTTTCTTATACCACAAGAGCAAAAGGAGAGCACCGTAGGACAGTGACGTAGTCACTGAAGGAGGGTAGAAGGAGAGGAGAAGGTTAGTCATGAAGATATTGAAGCCTGCTGGAACATGTATCCACAGTGGACATAAGACCGTAAGACTCGACTTCCTGCTGGGTGAGCCCTCCTCGGGGCACTGCACTGTTACCCGCTTCTCAGCGGGCCTCCTAGTGGACATAAATTCTGGTGCTACCCTCATGCCTTCCCCCGACCCCCACTTCATTTTCTGCCACCAGAGAGATATATTGAAGATACATAGGATGACATTTTAAGGGGTTTCCTCTAGCTAACTGGTGTGACACAGATGTCTGGCAGTCTCTCCTTTCAGCATGGACATGCTTGGCCACAGCTAGCACAGCCCACAGCTCTTGGGCTCCTTTTCTCTCAGTGGCAGCTTCTTGTTTGGGGCAAGGTTGGGGTTATTCTCCCCTGCCCTCAGGAGAGGGATGGAGGGAAGGGATTGAAGGGTTGCTGTGGTGACAACTGGCAAGGAGGCGAGGACACAAGCAGGTCTCTGCACTGCCAACATCACTTGTGGTAGGACGCTCTCCTCGGGGGTGAAAGAGTGCAGTGTTCCCTAGAAGCAGTCTAATCTGGTCATTTTTGTTACAAAATCAACATTGCCTTTTTGCTCTCTTGTGAGCTGAACATGGATTTTGTGAAGACATTGCTCAATACTTACTACCAAGCAGCTCCCAGGTAAGAGGGCAGTACAGGCTCCAAATTGGTCTTGGATGTTGTTAGGGCTCCCCCTTCTTGCCGAGTTGAAACCCTGGCTGCTCCAAATCCCAGACACTGTATTATGCTGTCTGTCTTGCTGGCCTTGCTCTGAGCTGTTTTCCATCACAGGACACATTGCAGTGAGTGAACTATCCAGACCCCTTCCCTGAACTGCTTGGTTAACCATGTAAATCTCCCCTCTTTACATGTGCTTTATGTTCAGCACCAAAAGATCTCAGAAAGATCACCCCTATTGACCCACCGTTGAGGCCTCTCCTCAAAACCCTGCACTCATCCTCACTCCTCCTCTTGCTGACACTGTTTTCCCTGTATTTACATCTGCAGCTAGGAAGTAGCAATGGGAAGATGTACCAAGCCAACGAACAAGGAGGAGCAGAGTGAAAACAGGCCAAAATGGAGAGAAGCCCAACCAGCTTACAGGGAGGAAGCACAAGAAATGAGCCTTAAGAATGAAAAGCAGCGAGTGGATCTGAATGTAAACCCCACAGCGAGAAAAGCTGGCCCCAGCACCATGCTACAGGAACAAGATGTGACTTGCCAGGAAAAAAAAAAAAAAAAGGATGCAGTAATGAAGGGTAAGGAATTGGTGACTGACAGACACTGGCATCGCCCATATCCACATGTGAGAAATTCTGTCCTCACTTTCCTGCTTTGCAATTTGACAAGCTGACAAGCACAGCTGGGGCTGCACAGGCACTGGGAAGAACCAGAAATGAGGGGTAGCTGCAGGGAGCAGCACAGAGAGGCCAAGCGGCATCAGAAGTCTGAGGAGCAGATGTCGCCTGGCACAAAAAGGATGAAGTTCTGCTGTGTAGCGCCCTCGCTACATCAAGCTTCACGGAGACAGTGCTGTTGGTGTCCCTCTGCCCGTGGAAGAGGACCCTCCCCATCATTCTTGGCAATTTTACAGTAACACTCGTGCTTTCATTCTGAAAACCTGATATTTTGCTCCAGAAATGGGTCAGTGTCTCTCCACCATACTGAGCTCAGGATTTTCCCCATGCACAAAACAAGTTTCCCTGCTGCCTACTCCATTCCTTACCATTCTGTAGGAACATTTAGATGAGGAATATTTTACCAGGGCTGATTGAACTTTTTTCCTTTCTGCTTTCAATGACATAATTAAGAAAGCACAAATGACGTGACTTTTTCAGAAAGTATGCTCCTTCCCTGATGGCTGGCACATCTGGAACAGTCCTCCACACTGCATTTATGTCAGAGATTTACTTCATTTGTGTTGAAAGAAGGGGTTGTCAGAAATCTGGAAATGAAAACTGTGCCAGGGTCCTACCTTAAACCTTAAAACTACACAGCTGCTTCAGACTCCCTCAGCACAGATTGCTTCAAAATGCTGTGGTATGTAATGACTTGCCATCATCAACCAGCAGATGGTATGTATGTCAGGAGATATCCTCTCTTTATAGAGCATGTTTCTTCCAGAAGACCCCCAAAGCACAGTAGAGAAACCAGCCAAAGTGATCAGTTCTCGTGAGCTTTGGTTAGAAAACCTACGCCTCCTGAGCTGTGGCGTGGGTGACAATCCTGAATAGAAACACCCATGCCAACTCCGTAGCAAGTGAAATACATGGCAATTGATTCCCTATAAATTGTGGAACACGTAATTCTGTCACCAGCCCTCATGGCTCTTATCACAATATTAAACTTCATTGGACCCTTACCAAGAACAATCCTACAGCTGATTCAGAAAGCACAATAACTCGTTCACAAGCTTCTAATTTCTTCCAA
This sequence comes from Tinamus guttatus, assembly GCF_000705375.1. The sequence continues at coordinate 185,981 of NW_010583420.1, read as the reverse complement.
GCTTAACAATTAAGACTGGGGTTCTTCAAAGGAATTTAATGGTGCTAAGCTCCCATTTGCCACAGAAACACCCTTATGTATGTGAGTGGTAGCTACATTGGTCCTGAACATGGCAGATGTGGAAAACAGGGTAAATAGACAGTATGAGCCGTGTAGCACCTACAACCAGAGCTGCTCAGTGGATTTGCACACCCAGCAGTAACACTCATAAAAGTATCCCCATTAGAAAAATCACACTTACTTCAACAGATTGTTTTCTCTCAGCAAAAAACAGTATACTGTGAAAGTCCAACAGACCTAATACACAAGACTTCTCCTGGCTTTCTCTTGAACAACGTCCTCATGAGAGAAGTGTTAGGAAATATTAGGCTTAATGCTATGGAAGTCATCTGATACCATCTTGTTTGACCCCGTATATAGAAGGGGAAGGGAACAGGAATGAACCATATTTCAAAAGCAAGTTTCAGAAAGCATTCAACTATATGAAGTGCTGCCCCCATACTGGATTCCAGCTCCAGTACATAAAATAATGTGTGAGACTTGTTCAGCATCCAAAATTGAAGCCATCAAGCTCTACAGATGTTGCAAGTTCATTTTCAATCATTTGGAAATGACAAGAAAAGAGCTGCAGGCAGCAATAAAGTATCCTGACATCCATTATCACTTCAGAACCAGGAAAAAACAAAAGCAATGGGTTGATATCATAAAAATATCATAGAGGAATAGGGCTAGGAAGGATCTTAAAAGATCATTAGATGTATTCTCCCTGCCCAAGGTAGGATTAGCTCTTCCTACAGCAGATGCTTGTCCCACACATTCTTTACAGGCACCCAGTCACTGGGACTGCAGTTTTCCAGGACAGCTTCTCTACATTAACAACTGCAACCCAAGCTTGTTCCCTCTTTCCTCCCAGGCTTTCTTAGGCTAAGCCACCCCTGTTATTTAAGTCTTCCATGGTAGGCCATTTTTTGCAGGTCATTGGCACTGCCAACCCAAGCTTGTTCCCTCTTTCCTCCTAGGCTTTCTTAGGCTAAGCCACCTCTGTTATTTAAGTCTTCCATCGTAGGCCATTTTTTGCAGGTCGTTGGCACTGTTCTCCTTCAGACCTTTTGCAAACTGAAGCCTACCAATACAGACATCTTGTGATTCCTCAGACACTCTAGCATTAAGCGCAGCAAGGAAATCTCCTTGCTTGTTTCTACTGAGCTCACTGGATTTTTTTTTTTTTCAATAGCAATACCTTGGGAGATGCCCTGCAAGGTTCTCCTTAGCATAGAAGCTCATCCCCCATTTGCAAAGGTAGAAGCTTCTCTGGAGGGTGTTTCAGAGTGGCTCTCTGTATCGGGCAGTCCCTGGTGCTTTTGAGGAGCACTCTCCAATGGCTGGAGAGGGTGTGTAAGAAGGCTGTTATTAGTAGATGTCTGTATTTGATGAATACACACCACAGTACATCCATACTGTGACCACTTGAGCCAGTGCTCTTGGGAGGTTGTTTTTGTTCTCTCTTTTAAGGATTACTAGTTCTGTTTCTCTACCTTCTTCTTTAAGCTTCTTCCCCAAAATTACCTACCAGTTTTGAGTTTAGTGAAGTCTTTCAAGTTTAGTTCACTCTTCTCTCACTTTGTATTCCCAGGCAATACAAACATCTTTTATCTTCACATTCTCAACTTGTTTTGCTCTGCTGGTTAGAATCAAATCTGGAAGAATTTTGTTCTTTAACTACTTTCCCCACCTTCTTAATATATATAAAAAAAATCATTCCCCATCTCATTCACATATGTATGAATATACACATATATATGTATAAAATCAATTATAGCAACAGGCTCTGGAATTTCTTGCCATTCTGCACCCGACTCCTCCTTTCCCAGCAGCCACGCGGTGATTCCAGCCCTCGGGAGCTCCGTGCGCGGTGTTGCTGGCTGCTGGAAGGCAGCCCCATCCACATGGTTTTCCCAGCAGGGCAGTCTGCGGCAGCGCACAGTGGCACAGCCCTCCTCCTTCCCGATTTTGACAGGACTGACAGCACGAGCAAACCCTTGGGAAGGTAGCGGGGAGGTTCCTAACCCGCTCTTTGTTTCTTTGGTGTAAGGGCTGGCTTTTCCTTCTGTACCAATGACACTGGGTCCTCAGTTTGTGCTCAGCCAATGGACAAATCATTCTTTCGTCCCGCGGAATAGGGATCACCAACAAAGCTGTGGTTGGTTTCTCCTTGCAGACCAGCCACTTCCTTCTCCTTTAGTGCTGCTGCTGCAAGCCTGTACCTTTCTACCTTCGATATGTGGAAGCCCCAAAATTCATCCCATCATCCATCCTTGTGATGATGGACTTGTCTCCAGCTGTTCTTTCCTCACACAGCCCTTGCAGCCTACTTCTGAGAACTTCCCCTCCACACCAGATGATGCTGTTCTCCTTACCTTCACTGGCAGCAAGAAGTTGAGTTTGAAGCCTGGAAATCCTGCTGTGGACCCAGGCTGAGGCCTGCATGTTTGTGGTGAGCGCGCAGGCCTGCCCCTCATGGCAGGTCAGGGAAGGTGTCAGGAGCAGAAGTGCTCTAGCAGCACCAGGTTTCATCATTCTTGCTCTACATATGGAGATCTTGTCACCTCCCCCATCATTACTCCTGTGAAACTCTCCCTGTTTATGATCCCTAGTTGCCTTCAGCTGCTGAGGCCAAAGGTTCAGAGACCCCTGCCCAGCCTGGCTGCATCCTGCTCTCTAACTAGGCTGCAAAAAGAGGGCAGACAGAGAAGCTCCCTCTCATTAAGCTGATATAGCTGGAACCCCCCCACAACAGACACCTCTGCTTGCAGGGACTACATGGTAATGCTAGGATTCCTTATGAGCTGAGCAAAACCAGATCAGTTTTCTCACAATTTGAAGACTATGGGTCTTCAGTAAATCTGAACACATACTGAGCTTGGTTCTTTCTGTGTTAAAAAGTAGGAAAGAGACAGTAGCGATGTCCTCCTGCCACACTCTAGACTGTAGCCTGTTCTTCAGGCAGTTTGTGTTTGGATCTACTTGAGGCCACCAAGGCCACCATGGAGAGAAAGACATCTAGAAAAGCTCATGTATGTAATATGCTAAGCAGCCGTGCAGGCTCAGGCTCAAACTGAATAATCAAGCAAAGATAACTGCTTATCAGAACAGCTTCCTCCTTCCTTTCCCAGCACTTCTACTTGCTTTCAGTGTATCTTGCTTTACAACAGAACGAGGCTTTGCAGAGTAAGGGCCATTTCTTAGTTTGTGAAATGCCTGAAATTCCTTTGGGAGCTAAGAAGCAATTCTTTTCAATTCCCAGCTAAAATTATGAGGATCATCTCCATAATTCTTCCCAAATCTAGACATTTTTTTATTCAGCCTGAACAAATATCATCTGTCTGTGTAACCCAAAGCCACAGAAGACTCCTGAGACCCTTTCAGCTGCTATTGCATAACAATGTTTGAACCAAGGACAAACAGGTAACGAACTCGATCCCACCAAGGTCACCTGCAGTGAGCTTGTTGTACAGGGGAGGTATTTTGGTGGAAATACCAGCTTGTGTAAGAAGCCAAGAAGATTTGGGAAAGCAAGCATAGGACCCAAGCCTCAGTGCTCACATTAAAATCAATCAGTCCATCAAACAAACTGCTTAATCATCTCATTGCAGCACTCTGGTAGGGCTGCTGAGCTGGGCTGGTGAACAGATTTCCCTTTCCCTTCAATGGATTTTTGGCCTAGCAAAAACAGGCTGCAACATCCACGTCTTGTGGGAGCTGCCAGGGCCTCTTCCTTTCTAAAGATGGGTGGATGCAAAATCCATCAGTGAGTAAGTGCAAAGAGAGCGGGCAACGTCAGCACAGCACTCCCAGGGTCTCGTGTGAACTCTGCGCCTCTCAGGTTGCTCAGGTCTGAAACAAAACAAGTTTACGCAGACCTGTAAGAAGCCTTTACACTGAAATACAGAATGTCAGAATACAACAAACAGCACTAAACACGAAGAGCAACATCCAAGAGAACAGAGCCACCTTGGCAAGGTCCGAGAGGATGGCCCCATATTCTACCTAGTGTCGAAACCAACCAAGAACGCTTTCAAAAGTATTAATGAGAATTAAAAAACAAAGCAAAAACCAAGGAATCCTCACATAACTGCTCTCCTCCATAAATCAAAGCACTTCATGAAAATTACTGGGAGTCATTCAGCCTGCCATCTCCATTTCTCACTAACATTGCACATAAAAACCATCTTCAGCAAGTATGAGCAGGACCCATGGCCTCACCCTTGCAAACGCTGAGCACTTCCACGTTCTGCCACTAAGAATCCAGTGTTATTCCACTGAATGCCTTTGGCAAGGGCGTTTTACCTCTGTTTAAGGCATTACTGTGTACATTATCAGTGCAGCATCAATTAAAGAAAAATGAAATAAATCAGGCTGATTGCCAAATGGAACCTAGAGAAGAAAAGAGAAGGAGGGTTTTTCTCTAAGGTGCTGTGACTCTGAGCAGAGCTTTCATTCAAAAAACATTTGGAAGAAATTAGCTTTGGTGCCCGGTCCTGCCAGGCCCTGAAGAGCAGCACCTTGCCTTGAAGCTGAGCAATAAGCTATGCACCAATCTACAGCACTTTGTGATCAAAGTGCAATCCTCTGTGCCCAAATCCCCTCACAATCATGGTATTTTTTTTCTCTTGGTCAGAAACCACCAGTTTCACGTCACAATTTTTCAGCATGGCACCTCTCTAATGAAACAGGTTGCACTGTGCCCAAACATTTGCATTGCTTTAACACAGGGGGAAATCCTGGAACCAGGGGGTTAACATGGCAGAGTAACCACAGCCCTTAAACTTCACGTTACAGCCAAATGCAAAAACTGCCAAGTGCTGCGTTCCAATAAAACGCAACTCTCACAATCTGTAAGTGTAATAAAATAGCTGTTAACAATTCTGTAACTCTCTCTCTTTGAGCTTGTAAAAGCTCGAAGGTCAGCTGGAAGTCAAGCTGCATTTCTTTGGAAAGAGGGCAGGCCAGTCCCAGGTTGACCGTTTTCTGTCCTTTTACCTGATCCTCTTGGGTTTCCAAAGCGAAAGCACTAGACCTGATGGGGTTTTCCTGCTTTGCTCCCCCCATCAGAGAGTAAATAGAAGTGTCGGGTGTGTTACTGGAGGGTGCCTAAGGGGAGTGACACTAAATGGTCTCCCCACTTCTAAATTACTCAGATTTGGTTTCCATCAGCAGAAAAATATTGCACAAATGCCATCTTTATTTGGTGGTTTGTAAGAAATAAGCTGATGGTTTCCTTTCTTCAAGACTGATGCTGGAGACATTCAAGATCCTGCAATGAACTTTTGTAAGTTCCAACAACGCCTCAAAGTATGAGGAAAAATTAAAATTGCAGAGTAACCCAGGAGGCCTCACTGGGATATAGGGGCTGGATATACAAACCCAGGCACGTGAAACGCGCACAACCAACATATAAGACCAGGGATCAAGGGAATAAACTCGCTCCGCCACGCAAGAAAGCGAGGGGGCAGGATGGATACACAGAAAGGGAGCATGGGGGAAGGCAGCAGAGAAAATTCATCACCATTCCCTTGTCACAAAGCACTCCATTCCTAGTTTGGCAAACTAACCATATTTATTTGTCCTCTCCAGGGTCAAAAGCCTCCTCATTTAATCAGAGATTTGGAGGGACAGAATGTGTCAACACTTAGAATAAAAACAACCAACATGAAAAAAGTGTTTTCCCCAGGAATTTCCCATTTATGCCCTCAAAGATATCAAGCTCTTGAGAGAAAAAGCATCCTGACAGACCAGACAGAGAGCCAGCAACACCACCAGAGGAACCCTAAAGAGGTCAACAGTCACTGCAAAAAATGTATAATCAACTCTTGTCAATTAAGAGTAGCAAGAAAAAAAAAAGGATCCAACTATATAGGTTTTAACTGTTTCAGCAAATAGTACATAATTATGTTTCTATTATATTTCACAGTACAGCTCTACTTCTTTCAGTTACGCAAAGAGAGAGTCTATGAAAAAAAAAAAAGAGGACAAAAGTGCAAAAACAATTCAAGCAGAGGCCTCAAGATCAGGCAGCTGTTCCAGCATAATTGAGGAATATCCAGTCCTGCTCCTTCCTAACAGGCTTTTGCCTACCCTTATTTTAGGGTAGCTAAGGCCAAGGTCTCCAGGCACGGATGAGGAGTTTGGTGAGTACGAAACGTGAGACTGGACTTGCAGGACACCAGTGGCAGGCAGAAGCCTCTGCTGTAAACCCATTTACAAGGAGAAAATTCTACAAAGTACCATTAGTGTATATATACATATATATAATATATAAACTAAAGAAGCCCCTTTTAGAAATCTACCTTACCCAGAAATTGTTTTTTTCAGAAAGAGCACTTTAGCAGCTCAGATAACAACAGTAAGAAGCACAAAATTTGTGAACGGGTTCATCCTTCTACTTTTCCTTAGGACCCTGCCTTAAGTCTTAATAAAGTTTAGCTGTGACACGTGCTGAGTGCCCTGGGATTTTGGTTAGGGGAGGGTGGCACTGAAACAACTGTAGAGCTTTTCCAAAGGGAGCCAGTGGCATCTGCACCTGGCTCAAGCAAGGGGCTGCAAAATGGGCTTCTGCACGACGTCTGCGGAGAAATACCAAGGCAACAGGATCTGGGGTTAGGGGTTAGAGCAGCTGCTGCAGCGCAAGTGACGCTGCCGGAGCCAGCACGGCTCCTTCTTCCACCCCCTGGGAGACCCGGGGGGGATGAAACCCGGCCCCGATGGGGCCCGCGGCCCTGCGGGACCCCGCGCAGCCACCGCGGCCGCGAGGACAGGGCCGGGGGGCGGGAGGGGCGGCCTCGGCGCCCCGGCCCGGCCCGGCTTGGCACGGGCCGAGGGCTGCTGGGTGGTCACCGCCTTTGGCACTGACCAACCGCGACAGCAGCCAGGCTGGGCTTCCGTGTCCCGCACCCAAACGGCAGCAGGCTGGAACGTCCCATCGTCATAACCGCGAAGAAAGCGAGTTTCAGATAGCTAGAGAAGAGGAGAGTTACTGCTGTATATATATACATATATGTGTGTGTGTATATATATATATATGTATATATATGTGTGTGTGTGTATGTATATACATACATATGTGTGTGTAAATATGTATATAAACCACAAATGATTCTGCAAAAACATTCTCTTCTCTATTAAAAGCAAAATGGATACAGTGGTAGCAAGGGCTGCTCCTGACTCCTGAGAGGGTGACAGCAACAGCCCTCAGAAAAAAAGTGTGAGCAGCAGGGCACTTCTAACAACCTATATGACATTAACAGTTCACAAATGAGCAACACGATGAGGGAGGACAGGACATGCCCCTGCTGATCCCGGCCGGGTAGCTGTGATTGAGCATCGGCAGCAGCCGGCAGGCAGGTGAGGAGAGGAGCAATCAGAAATCTGTAATGAGAGGAGACCTACGCACAAAGTAGGCAGCTGGAGGGAGCTCCAGGGCATGCTTAGCATGAAGAGCCAGGACTTCTTGACTGATAAAAGACGGTAGAATTGATAAGAGGAAAAACAAATGACACTACCAGGCATTGTAAGGGGAAGCCCAGAGACTGTATAATCCCCAGATTTTGAAGAGGGTGATGAAGCCAGACTGGAGTCCAGAGATCACCAGCTGGGACGTTGTCTGCCCACTGAGTCTCCATGCTGGACACAAACAGGTCTGGGCCTTGGAGGAGATAGAAACAGCTGCTATCAGTTACCCGGGGCCGCCAAGCGAGCAGCCGTCCCCAGCACAGCAGAGATGGAGCAAGGTCTCCAGAACAGCAAGGGGAACACTCTGGAAGGACTCATCTTCCTTCCCAAGTGAGGGCACGTGTACACCGCACATTGCTGGCAGATGTGGGCTTTGTCTGCTCACAGCTCGAGCTGAGGAACACATGTGTACACCAGCATGGAGCCAAGGGCATAAGCCCTGCTGAAAAGCTTCAACTGTTTTGGCTTGGAGCACAGACAGAGCAAACTCACTCTGTCTGCAAGGCAAAAGCGAGATCCTAGTGTTTGTGATCTGAATGCTTCAGCAATGAGTCCCAAGGAATTATTCTTTATTCCTTATGCATGTGTCCATCAGGAAACAGCATATGTGAGGGGTGAGGGAAGTTTGATGGCATTTCCTACTGCATGCAACACCAGAAACTGAGCCTGGTTTCTAACAAGGAATAGCTCTGGTGCTGCCCCATGTTTCGGATGCAGAATACCAGAGAATTGTTTTTCAGTCACTAGGGAGAGAAGGAACCTAAAGCCTAATATACGCACTGTCCACCAGAGAAGAGGTTTAACAAAGTTCTCACGTGTGGAATTGCACTGCAGGTGGCAGAAGGACCTTGGTTTCTGTGAGGCACTAACCAAAGGAGGTGGCAGGGAAGCAAATTAGGCAAAGGAGGACAAGGCCACCACAGTCGAAACCTAGGCAAGAAGATTGCCAGTCTGCAGTTGGATAAAATCCTACCTGGAAGAAGAGAAATCACACGAGTAAAATATCATAGCAAAGTGCTTTTGACACAGGCTTCCACATGATCTGAGAGCAGTGCACACTCCATGAGAGCAGATGAAGATTCGCTACAGTGGGTAATGATGTAGAGAGATTAGAAGTTGGGGTGGAAAGAAAAGCAAGCTTTAGGTACTGAAAAGGAAGAAATAATATTTCAAATAAAATAGACTGGATGGTTTAGGATGCAATCAGCAGATTCGGTTCTCAATTGGCTCAGAAAAGTATTTTTAAAGTGTTGTGACCTACTTCTGCATGTATTAAAATGCACTAATTACCTCTGAGTTTTACGTTAATACCAAAAGGCAGATTCAGATAAAATTATTTTTCTATAAGTCACAGAAGCCATGTCACTCATCCTGGGGAAGCTCACAAAATGGAAAGGCACACAGAAAAGATATTATCTTGAAATCCAATCCAATTTCCCTGAAAACTTCAAGTGTGTACGGAATTTAAATATTTAACAAAATGAACAGGCTTTTTCAGCAAACAACTTTTTCTAGATGTAGGAAAAGGTTTTAGAATATACTCCTTATTAAAATAACTTTTCCCATTCTTGTACATACTTTGCTTTGTAAATACAAAAAGAATCAAGGTACATCACAACTATTTTAGACTGCCTGATGGAAATTCTAGCTGTTGAATACTAGTGAATTAAACACTTCCAGTCTTAAAAAAAAAAAAAATCCTAACCCATATGACAAAGAAATTTAAGATATGGGATTATATTAGTGTTTCTACTTGTCAAACAAGGAAGCAATTGTGAAAAAAATGTGAATAACCAACTTCCCCTTGTGGAAAGTCTTATAATCATCCAATCACACCTGATTTAAACGCAGACAGTGTGAAAGAGCAGAACACCATTAAAAATATGAGGTTTTTAAACACCTATTTAAAAAGGTTAATAGCATGTTTCCTTTGGGGAATCCTCATATAAAACTATCTCCAGCTGTACAAGCCTGAGGAAGGTTTAGGTCTCTCTACATCTTGATATTCTCATACTAGATCCTCTGAAACCTAGTGCATACCGAACATGAGCTAAAATTATTCCTGTGATATGAGGCTTACATTACCTAAAAAAGTATCAATGCATGCTAAAGGAAAACAGGTCTCAGACTACAAAATGTTTTAAAAAGTCTGCAGTATGAATGAAACAAGCCTCTGCTAAGTACTATCCAGTGGTGATGTTTACTGCCATAGTCTCTCTGCACAAGACAGGTTTCTGTGAAATGCAGATCACTACTGTACTTTACCAATACCTTGTAGATCAAGAACATGAAATTTCAAAAGCACATTGCAAACTTCTATGAATCAGCTATCAAATTAGCTGTCTACTCAACAAACCAGCAGCTACTGTATTTATAATCCTAAGGAGTTTGGAACAATTGTTGCCATTTCAGGTAAAAATCAGTCAGAAATCTATGCAACACATAAACAACATTTAACTTTGTATCAGTCAAGCATGATCAATGCTGAAACTAGGCACTAGAGAATTAGACAAACTGTGTTTACCAGGAAAATGTGTGTTAGCCAGGAGGAAAATAGAGATTTAGTGGCTGATACCAAAGATCATCCTAAGATAGATCTCAAAGCCTAAAATACAGAAAGATCAATTCTGTTGGGAGCAGCTCAGGTTTCAATGGATAAGGAGTCTCACCTGGCATCACCAAAGTTAGAGCTAGGAGCTTGTACTGATTGAGTGAAATAGAACTGGCTGGAGCCCTTGTGGAGGCCAGAGAGATTCCTGCATCTTGAGCTTTCTAAGGTACTAAAGAACCAAAAACTCAGTTCAGTAAAAGAAGTTCCAGCTGGAGAAGAACTGCTCAACTGCCTCAGCTGAGAAGGCAGAAGAACTACCAACTAGAACTGCCTCAGTAGGCATCAAGCAGAGCTTCAGCTGGAGCAGAAACAAGACAGATTGACTAACAGGAGAGAAAAAGCACACACAGAGACAGAGCCTGTGCCTCAGCGTAGCCATGCAAGGCAGAGTCTGCCAAAATACCTGAGCTGGCCTAAAAATCTTTGGAGATATCCAGTGTGGCAGGCTGACTGCAGATTGCCAGCAAGGACACATGCTGGTTCACAAGTTTCCCTGGGGGCAATCTGCAAAACTTTCACAGAAGTAAGGATTTCAGGAGAAGCTCCAAACTGCTTAGATGGCAGATGAGGAGAGCTGAGCCGATTCTTCTTCTTGAGAGAGGCTGGGGATTTAAAGGAACCATCAAGGGTGAGAATAGTGGCTCAGCAAGAGCTGAACATGGAAAGTCAAAGGCACAGTCTTGGGGCAGCTGCAAGATCTCTTCTCCCTCGGATCATCTTTGGTGGCCCTCAACAACCACCCCAACACCCAGGGCGAGGAGAAACAGGGAGGTGGGACAAGGCTCCCACTGCTGCTGTGGAAATAAAGCCTTTTTGTGACTTTGTATCCTAAAGCAGGGGCTTCTGAGAGAGGGGCAGGTAGATCTTACCAAATCACCAAGCAAATGCATATGTAAAAAGATTGAATTGCTCTGGGGGCTTATGTTGGTGGGCAGATAAGGATGGAAATGTGACCCCGAGGTCATAGTAAAGGTTGAGTGATCCAGCAGATACACATTAAATATGAATGCGCTTATGGAGAATCTCTTAAAAACAAACAAAACACCCTATACCTATACATATTGCTAAAGAAAACAGCAGAGCAATGAAAAAGATCTACTAATTTTTCAAAGTTAGTCTTTCTTCAGATAAAAAGCTGAGGCCTTCGGTGAAAATCGGCATTTTGTCTAACCTCTCTCTAAAGCCACAGGAGATGCTTCTTTCACTACCTTCATTGTGAGGCAAATCTAGAGCTTATGCACTCACAAGGAAGCATCTCTTAATTGCTTTGTATGTAAAGATGTAAGGGATAAACTTACCACAGTAATGCGAAACAACAGCAACTATATGAAACTAGCACAACGCAACCAAAGCAAAAGGCTTTTGGACTTTGAGGTACGCATTAGAATGTAAAATATGAAATAAAATAAAAGCAGGAGACTAAGCTTCAATCTTTGTTGTTCTTTTTGAGCTGCAGCTGAAGAAACTTTGCCCCCTCACTCCCTGTTCTTCAATGGGGAAATAGCCCATGGGGCAGGAACAGAAGTTTTATGCCTACAAAACGGTAGCTGAGATGAGGTCTAGCATGGCAAGGGACACGGAAGCTTCTGGAGCGCATATAGCAGCAGACCAGTTCTTCCAAGACTGAATTCATGGAAGAGGAAACAGACTTTTAACCAACATTTTACATCAAGAAGTAAACTCTGAAGAAGCAGAGACATTTTTAATCAGTGAGGAAGAAGTAGCACACAAAGTCTGGGGACAGGATCAAATCTATTTCAAAATCTGTCAAACCATTTCATCCAGTGAAGAAAGTGAAACACCTCCAACCAGGGTTGCACTGTTTGCTTCGAGACAGGTGCTTTCTTTCCCATCAGTTATTGACAGCATTGTAAATAATTCCACCTTTACTCATGCATAGCTGAAAATCTAAAAAACAGTTAATAAAACAACTAAGTTAGATAAGGATTTTCTTCATTTATATGATAAACATCAATATACACCAAAGCGAAATTTCCATCTTCCCCAAGAGGAGGAACTTCAGAGAAAACAATTATAAGAAAACAAGACACAACCAAAGGATCTTTCAAACATTTTTATTAATTGTGTATTGAGTTATTGATAAATTTCTCCACTTATCCTATTATAAACTTTCTCTACCTACCTGTTAAACATTTACCTAGAAGTAATAAATCTGAGAGATTAAACTCTCCACTATCCCATTTATCTAAATATTGAATACATTTCTTATACTTTCTTCTGATGAGAGCATACCTGCTTCAGAAAACCATGTCCATACTACACCTACTGCAGCTTTACGCCAGTCTCCTCTATGATGTATATACTGAGCTTTCGGCATTAAATACTTACTTACTGCAGCTGGTCAAGGCCATCACCAGCTGTACCTAGTTGAAAGAGGGCTTTGGAGCACCCAGAGAAACAGGGCCTGCAGGGCTGCAATGCACAAGTGATTTGACAGAACGACTGACTGCTGCTAAAAGCTACTTCGAGTCCCCTTTGTACCCTGCCCTGCCAAGGCTTCTCTGCTCAGGAGCTCCGCGCATGCTGTTACCGGAGCATTTTCTGCTGGGACTTTGGGACTTTGCTCCTGAACTGCTCCCGGGCTGGCGGGAGGGCACGGACAGGGGTACGGGCCCCGGTCCACAGGGAAGCAGCTGTGTGGGATGAGGCCTCCGCGAGGCCTCGCGCTCGGCAGCGCCTCCGCTGAGGCGGCGGCCTGCGCAGCACGAACAGCCCTTCCTATAAGGAATCACACTCCACACGCACATGCATACGTGTGTGTATACGGGGGTATATACACACACTGTTCACAACGGACACCTATCAGCCCAAGGCAGTTCAGAATACGCAGCAAATGAGTTTTTGAATCAATTGAAATTCTGGTATCGCCCCAGCTCTGAAATTTTTTAACCTAAAAAAAGAATGGTATCAAGAGGAGCAGTGATCCCAGCTTCTGGCAAATGTTACTGGGAGCAGAAAGGGTGTTTTGTTTAGCAAGGGAGGAAAGGAACATGTTGCAAATGTTGTAAGTGGTTTAATAGCTTTCTCTTTAAAAAAAGAATGAAAACTTATTGTGGAACTGAATCTCTGACAGGAAGAAAAAGTTAAAGCTTTCAAAATGTGGGGGGGGGGGGGGGGAAACAAAAAACAAAAACAAAACTTTCCTCTGAGGATGCAGAGCAGCAGCAAATGAAGCAGGACAGAGGAGCAGACACCAGGGCCCTGGCTCCAGAGGGCAGCCCCGGTGGCACATTCCAGGGCACCGTCTGCCTGCACCTCCCTGGCTTTGCCCAGCGGCTCTCCCCAGCACCCCAGCTTTGTGCTGCCAACGGAAACGCAGCGAGCAGAAGCGCGGGGTTTCCAGCCGAGCGCTGACAGCGTCCTGGCCACACTGAGACAACAGCCGGCCGCAGGGTTTCGGATGAAGCAGGTGGAAACCTCCTAAAATCCATCAGGGTTTTCGAGGACCAAAATTACTCTGGAGGCAACTATAGGAATGAAGTATCCACAAAAGCTTCCAGCTTCCACCTCCAGGAAGGAGCTTGAGATTTAACTATAAATAGACAACAATGAAATATTAATTTAGGGTTAAAGTGATCAAGCCTGCGCAGCTGAGCAGTGAGGCGTCTCAGAACACGGGGCTGGGCACAGCGCTCCAGTAGCCAAGCACACAACACTGCCCGCTCGGGCCAGCATTCCAGCAACACGGAACTGCTCCCGCAAACTCCTGCATGCGTCGGCCCTGGAATGGCGCAGGAGACAGCTGAAGACACCATCTCCTCTGACCTGGAGGGCTACCTAGTGGGCACATGCTCCCAGTATTTTATTTGCATAACATGACAACCAAAGGCAACATAATACATATTTAATGACTCTACCATTCTGTAACTATCATTTTGATCAATCATATTAATAGTATAAATATGGAAAACACATCCCACAACTCCAATAAAGACCTTCTGAACACCTGCCTAGGAAGAAAACAAGTTTTGTCCCAGATGAAATTCATTTGATCTTACTTGCAGGTTAAAATGATCCAAAAAAGCCTCCTCCACTCCAATCATGAGCTAAATTTGAAAGCACAGCATCAGTTTCTGTACAGATAATAAATGACGAGTTGGAAATCTAGTAATGGCCTTAGTGAATCTGCTCATTTCTCTGTTCTGCAGTTCAGATAAGAGGGTATGGAACAGAAGGGCCTCCTTCTTCCCCATCACGTAATGGGCAGAGGGCCAGTTCCTGCCGGTCACTCAAGGGAGCCTCCAGAGCACAGGAAGGCCAGGGCCACTCTGCCACCCAGCTCATTTTGGAGGCCCAGAATCCAGTTACTGACAGTTAGAGCAGCCTCTGCAGCCCTTTACCCACCTTGTCTGATACCAGAGGAGGTTTCAGTCTGGGACGCTGGCGTTCGCGGGGCCACATCTGCCGCAGCCGTCTGAAGGGTGTGAAGGGCAGGAAAGCTGCTGCGTGATCATCAAACACAGACACCCACAAGTTCAGCATAGGCTATGTAATGCTGACAAAGACGTACTCTTTATTGGATAGCTCAGGAAAGAAAGAACTGAAGAGTGTGAGTATCTCTGTATAAAATATATACATATTACATATATAATACACATTGCATACACATATATACACCTCTATAGATATATATTTTAACAGGTTAGCAAGTTAATCCTTACTACTCCCTTAAACTCCAAAGTTCCCTGCACATATTCACCTACTGTGGAATCCCTGGGTGTGAACTGTGTCAAAAATACACAGCACATCGACTAAAGCACAGATGGGGCGAGAAGAACGAGCAGTCAAGTTTTCACTTGAAGAACAAAACAGGTTGGAAAGAGACTGTTCTATAAAACAACGAATGGTTACCTCAGCAGGCAGCATCTGAGCAAACACGAACCTCATTCAATTTATTCATTCAAGAAGGTGATTTAAAAAATAATGCAAAATAATCTTCAAGCAATACAAAATAAACATGTGAAGCTCACTGATACAGGATGTTACACTGCCTAGTATTTGAATCAGAAAGGAACAAAGTTAGTTCATGGAGAGCAGGCCCAGCTTATTAGAAGAGAAGCAACATCCACCTTAGCAAGTGACTAGAGCTGCGGACAGCTGCAATCACCTCTGCTTCAATCGTTCTCTGCCTGGGAGCCCTAGGGAAGAACGACCATTCCTACAGAAACACTGCTGGGTGCTGTTTCTCAGCAAGTCCTGGGTCATTTTTGCCCTGGCTGCCTCAGGAGGCAGGAACAATGCACATTCAAACTCAAGTTATTCCTGGCTTCTGAGCAAAACCAAATATTTGCTTGACATGAAACGCCACACACACAAAAGAGACTGAAAGGTGATAAAAAATAGATTCCTCTGATCTGATTTGTAGTTCTGGTCCAAACGCCAGCATGTCAGCAGTAGCAGAGCCGTGGCCTCAGACAGCAGCGCGGACAGCAAGGACGGCAGGATGTGCAGCCAGAACCACGCAGCTGCGCGCCCGAGACGCGCAGGATCCAGAGCAACGCGGCTGTGATTCTGCTCGCTGTGCTCCAACCCACCAGCGCAGACGGGGATCCCCCAACACGCACAACACATTCACACCGCTACAGCCGAGGGGTAAACACCAGGAAACCAGTTTCTCCCAACACAAAACCCCTAGCTGCAGTCAGGGGTGGGCCAAAAGAAATAAGTTTGTCAGAAAATCTTGTCTCTACTCTACAACCATCATTAGTGCAGGAACAAAACTACAGAGAGAATTGCAAAGTCAGGCAAAGATGAGAGAGATCAAACTTTGAAGTGCGAACAGAAATGCCTGCTCTTACAGTTAAAGCTTCCTAACTGCCACACTGTATTTTAAAGCATTTCAGAAAAATCAGGATTTTTTCCCTATCCTCCTCTAGCTAAAAATACACATTTCTATTTTCTAACTGCTCCTCTCTCTCTTCTCCCCACTTCCACAGTGAACATATTCCAAAACTTGGTCCATCTGCTCTGTCTGGTTAGGAAACAATATATCAACCTCGACCGATTAAAAAATGTTTTTGAAAAAATCAGTCTAAATTCACTCACTGCAAGGCAAAAAAAACTTCTGGTGCTGAAAGACAGTACTTTGTAGGAATAAAACATGCAGCATCACCTTTACCATTTCGTTCTTTTTTAATCCATCACCTTTAATTTTACTTTATCAGACTATCGTAATGTTTACACTTGTGCAAATACTGAACTAGCAGCGCCACCGTCTTCTGTTGTTTTTAAGCAAAGAAAAAGCCAAGTTTATTTTGTAGTAGCAATAGTTTCTTTTTTATTTTTAATATACTTTAGGAAACAATATACAAAGCTGAGCTTTTCCACCATTTTCAAACGGTGGGTTGCTCCAATTACACAAATTCAGCGTTTTGTGATGGTTAAGAACAGCAGTCAGCACCAGACTTAAACAGTTAGCTACAACACAAACATCCTTCGAAATGAAATGTCATAATAGCAAGACAGGTAAACCAGGAGTTAACATATGACAACTGTTGGGGAGGTGTCTTAAATCATCCTTGTTGAATTTTATATTTCATTAAATATTTTATACACAATTTCCTGTTTACAAGTTTTAAACAAAACCTCCCTTGAGGAATTATTTAAGTACAAAAATGTTCAACAAGAACAGTTCTAATAAAGAGTCCCCAAACAGACCAAATTTTAATGTGTTGACCAAAAGGAAATGAAAACCAGTGTTTCTTTGTTTTAACATGTTTATTACAACAGATACAATTCACATCTGACTAGCTTTTTTTTTTTTCCTCTCCTCTTTCCCCTCCCACAACCATGTTAACATGTTCATTGGGCTATTTCCTCATATTTGAGCAAGTAATGTACTTTCAGCACACATGCCCAGCAGTACTATAAGTCCATTCTTACAGGGTGCAAATGGAAATACGTTTCAATAATTTATACAAACAAGTGGGTTATGCTCAATCACTGCAATTTTAAGCTACTGTACACAGGAATGAAAAGATTATAGAAAAAGTGCCATAGCAACAGTGCCTTAAGAAAAGAGAAAATTAGAAGCATTAAAAAAAATGATAAAATCAGATTCAGGATTTCACGGGGAAATGGAACACAGAAAATGAAAAACATTTCTCTGTAAAACAAAAATGGAGAAGCACTGCTCTTGATTCGGTGCAAGTGTGGAAACAGTTGTTTCATGATATTTTGTACATTACCCGAATTGTTGCAGCCTTAGACACAGATCGTCTGGCGCTTGCATTGAATTTTAGGAAATGCAAAATTTCTGAACGATAAATTAACTAAAAAAAGAAAAAAAAAGAAAAAAAGGGGGAAAAAAAAAAGAAAGCTAATTTTGCAGACAGGTTTACATGTAAAAGGCTAGGTATTTAGCCACCTCAGCATTGATTAGTTTTGGATGTCTAAGCTCTGATACACATGGCTTCCCATGGCTTCACTCTACAAAACATATTTACAACGTGAAGAATACATCTACAAGAAATCTACATTTCAAGGGTTTTACAAATCATTCTTGTATCTTTCCCCTGAATTTGACTCCCTCCTGTCCCCTTCCCCATGTCATCTTTTTTTTTCTGCCCAGCTGAACGGTCCAAAGTCTACTCAAATGCAGCTCAAAAGTGTCAAGACTGGGCATCAGTTTAACAGTTCCTTTACTCAAAACCATGTGCAATTATTCACAACTTTTCACACCATGAAGGAATTCTGATTCTTTAGCTTTTCAAGTTCTTTAATTTGTTGTCTCAAAAATAGTATCCTGCAAGAGAAAATAATTAAATTAGTATAAATATTTCCATTACATACAGATACTAAATTCAATATCTATGCAAGTATCTTCAAATTCAGTGAAAGATGCCAAGTTCCTTAGTTCTATCAATAAACTTCAAATTCATTAAATGAACTCCTGATCTGTTAAATCATCTATGCAGGGGCACAGGCCTGTTTTAGAAAATCATGCTGCTGTATTTCATTATGACTGATACACAGTTATGATCAAGGCTACTGGGATTCAAGCAAAAGTGGGACACATGGGAAACACACATTCAGAAACTGAGAAGTCAAAAGGAGGCATTATGCCCATGTTACACAGTGTTCCCCAGCAAAGTGTGAAATAACCCAAAGAACTCAAGTTTCTAACCAAATGTTGCTCTGCCCCCAGCCCCAGCCTCCTCGGTAGTTCAGCAAATTTACATAGGTCAAGATCATGAAAACAAACCCATCTTAATGAGCTTGTTCTTGGAGACAGAATACAACTCGAAGTACATGCCCATCATCTTGCCATTCTTCTATGTATTTCTTCCTCACGTTCTGGAGGATTTTATACTCCCGTAGATCTGGGTAAGCACAGGCGGAAGAGCTGCACATGCTCTTGCTTTCCTAGACCATCAGACCCCACCATAACCTGCCCCTGTCTATTTTAGCTCAGTTCAGCAATACGGTCATTCATATACACAATTCAATATATAATTTGAGTTTTCTCCCTGGCCTAATGCTGTTTTTTCTGGTATTTGGTTCTGTGGTCGGTAAAATAAATAATATTTTACATGTAATCTCTAGTTATAGAGAATGCCAATCTTAACAAAATAGAATAAAAGATGAAAATACATCTGAAGGAAGAAGCTGTCACTACAGCTCCCCTGAAAATAAACTGTACTACTTTCCCTTAGAGTTTTTTTTCTTATTCTACCGATCTGACATAGAGGAGCATTGTAATTAATGAACATTTGGTTTAGTTACTGTTTCCAAAAAATTGTTATGACAATTTTGCAGCAACTATTCATTACGGTGAAGTATAATGAAAGCATGTGAATGAATTAAGGAAACGCCAAGGAAAAGCTGAAACACTAAGCAAATAGTCTGCCAGTCAAAAGTAATTTTAATGTTCAGAGAAAGCATGCATGTCTGCAGATTTTTGTAAAATGTTTTTCAAATATGTGACCAGTTCAGTTAAAAAAAAAAAAAAAAAAAAAAAGTTAATATCCTATTTAAAAGTAGGTGAAAATGCTCTGAACAGACACATTGAAAAACATAATAAAAATCTAAACTTATGAGTGTATGAAACACCAATGCAGAGTGCCAGTTCACACACTGTCAGTAAGGGTTAAAGCAGAACACTTGCTTTGCCCAAATACAAGGTTGCTTCTTAGAACAAATTTAAACAGTTCTCTTTCCTGAAGAGTACAGACACTGTCATCACTTCAGTTTACTAGCTTCCACTATACACAATATTTCCTTCCCTCTCCCATTCAAGCTTGCGGCCTGTACCATATAGTCCATGTCTTCAGGATGGCAGCAAAAACATGGAATGTTTTGCGTTATCACTGATTCAAAGTCAGAACAAACCTTACCAAATGACACTTTAAAGACGATGTACACAAAAAAGTGCTATTTAGCTAGGTGAACAATGATATTTGACCTGTTGCTGCAGAACGGATATGCCTTCAGAGAGTGAAATTAAGCCTTAGCGGGTTTTATTTCATATGTAGAAAACTAAGTAGTACAATAAACCCTTTAATTTGTGTAACTATGGAACAAAATTTTGGAGAGAGCTGATACTTCAGATCCTTTATCACAGAACATTTACAAGTATTTTACAGCCTACTGCTGACTACAGGAATTGTTTTGTGAACTGTCAAAAAGCAACAGCTTCTGAGACGGGATTAGGGATGAACGCTATTTCAACAGCTGCTATTTAAACAGCTGAAGACAGTAAGTGAGAATCCATGAATTCAACAAACCATAGCATGACTTATTAGGCAGGACAAAATCACTCAAAAAGAAAACTGAATATAACAGTAGACTCAGCCTCAAAGTACTGGTGAAAGGTTTCATTATGTATGTAGGGCTTAAGCTTTTCAGTGCTATTAACAATAGTCTTTAACAATGTGGTTGTGTACTGCTGAAGCAGTGTAACAAAAGGCACTCATTTAAAAGGCAGAAATGCACTTTTCCATAATTGTGATCTCACTGAAGAACTCCAAGATCTTCTTGGATGTTTTCTACATAAAAAGATTTTTTTTTTTTAATTTAGCTTGTGATATCAACAAGAACTCTTCAAACTTGTTCTGGCTTTTGATGCAATAAATGGGTCTCATACAAACCACTGCATTTAGGACCAGCGTGTAGATGTGTACCTATGTGACCTATGATGTATGGTGTATGGACATATGCTTCAGATATTCTCAACTACTGTGAGCAGATCAGTTTTCTTTCCTAACATGCTAATGTATCTCAAAAGATACTTCTTTTCTACCCATGTAAGTGAAAATACATGCGCATGTTGCATACCTGGTTCTATTCACTGGAGATTGTCAAGAAGTATCTGCGTGGGAAACAGGTAAATGTACACAGAAAAGGTGGCTTTCATACCTGGTAAGCATTAGCAATACTTGCATTTAGGTCATCAATAAATAAACCTCATGCAGAACAGTACCAGACTGGGAAGTGTATTACCACCTTAGAAGTACCAGTTTGAAAATAAACACAGAGCACAAACCTACCTTTGCTCACGCAAAGTTGCTTGAATTTCACATACTCGAACTAAAGATCTTAAATTCTTTAATTCAGTACAAATTTCTGACATATGAACACTTCCCATGTTGTGGGCTTCCTCACGTAATCTTGATGCCTGCAATAATCAAATTTAAAAGGTATCATTTGGAATTGTACATTAGAAACAGCTTTCTATAGCCAGAGGATTGTTGGACGAGAACATCTTGAAAGAGCAAAGCACTCTAAAAGGGAATATTAAATCCAAATGCATTAAATTCTCTGGGAGGGAAAAAAAAAAAAAAAAAAAAAAAAAAAGAGCTCATTTCGAATCACAGACGCAGACAGCACTGGATGCCAGAAAATCATCTAGCCCAGGTCTGTGCCGAGGCAGGGATGGTTCAGATTTTCAGATTTCCGTGATCCTAACAGATGTTTACTGAACCAACTTGAAGAAAGGAAACTTTCAGCCCTGTCACATGCTAAGAAAGTTGAGTACTTAGAAGCCTCCATCCACATTTTCTAAAAGCTAACTTAAGTTTCTACTGCAAATTAAGCCTTAGTGACAAAAACAATCAAATGACATCTTTTTTCCAACTAAGGTAAACAGAAAATGTTCATAATCCTCTTTGGCTGTTCTTTCTTTGAGACAAACTCCATTTCAATATTCCCACTTAGTCATAGAATCATAGAACACTTAAGGTTGGAAGGGACCTCTAGAGGTCATCTAGTCCAACCCCCCTGCACACGCAGGGTCACCTAGAGCACGTGGCACAGGACTGCGTCCAAGTGGGTTTTGAAGATCTCCAGAGAAGGAGACTCCACAACCTCTCTGGGCAGCCTGTTCCAGTGCTCTGGCACCCTCACCACTAAAAAATTTTTCCTTAACTTCCTGTGGAACTTTTGCTGCTTCAGTTACCTCTAGTTCTGTCGGTGGCCATCAGGGAAAAGAGACCAGCACCATCCTCCTCACTGCCTCCCTTGAGGTACTTATATACACTGATCAGATCCCCTCTCAGCCTTCTCTTCTCCAGGCTGAACAGGCCCAGCTCCCTCAGCCTCTCCTCATAGGGCAGATGTT
>NW_010583420.1:110499-164253 GCF_000705375.1 Tinamus guttatus | reverse complement strand
CTTCTTGGCCACGAGGGCACACTGCTGCCTCATGGTCAACTTGTCGTCCACCATGACACTCAGGTCCCTCTCTGCAGAGCTGCTCTCCAGAAGGTCAGTCCCCGACCTGTACTGGTGTCTGGGGTTATTCCTCCCCAGGTGCAGCACCTTGCACTTGGCCTTGTTGAATTGCATGAGGTTTTTCACCGCCCAGTTGTCCAGTCTGTCCAGGTCCCTCTGGATGGCAGCACAGCCCTCTGGGGTAGCGGCTACTCCCCCCAGTTTGGTATCATCAGCAAACTTGCTGAGGGAGCACTCTGTGCCTTCATCCAGGTCATTGATGAATAAATTGAACAGGACTGGACCGAGGACTGACCCCTGGGGGACCCCGCTAGCCACAGGCCTCCAACTAGACTCTGCACCGCTGATCACCACCCTCTGGGCTCTGCCATCCAGCCAATTCCTAATCCACCTCACTGTGCACTCAAAAGTCAGGTAAGGATTAGCAGAAGTATGAATTTAGAAGGCAGGACCTAGCCCCAATTTGGGTATTTCCTATGTATCATGCTCAGACATAAAAATAAACCTTTTTGCAAGCAGTATATCATAAAAAGTTTATGGTTCAAAGCAGTCCTTTCCTGCAGTATTACTTCGTGGCAATGCTCTTCTCTTCCAGAGATGTTGCACACTTGCTATTTCCTTTCTTAAGGAAAATAATCTTTAGCCCAGGTCTTCATCTACCTCAAGCATTTCTCCAGTCTTAAAAGGTGTTTTGTGATCTGGTTCCTTCCATTAGCTCGTCTTTTCTAGACTGTCAACATGCACAAGTCATCGATGCAACAGAACAGATCAATAATTTTTAAAAACAGGAGAGGGGCCTGGTGACCAGCAGGACATCCTCTCACATGAGTTACTGAGTCCAGGCCATCTACAATACTCTTTCTCCCTTTTTTTTTTTTTTCCTCTTTTTCTTTCTTCACAAGACAGTTATCTTTTGTAGCCAACCACACAACTGGATTAGTTTCCAGGTTTCAACATCAACCATTTTCTACAACTTCTCCAAACTAATTGCTAGTGGTTCAAGTGTTTTTTTTTTAAATTAATAATTACTTCAAAGTACATTTTGTGAAATCTGACTGTTTTAACAAATTGCTGCTCTTGCTCAAGTAGTTTTTTTTAAAGCTTGCATGTGTCTGCATGCTTCAATTTCAATTTAATCTAACCATCTGGTTAGAAAGCAGAAGCAACAAAGATATCACATACTTCAGTCTATCTGCTTCATTCTATCTCTTTACTATACTGAACATCTAATTTTCTTCATTTTTCTTTTACACAAATTATCTCTGACTTAATCCCCTAAGACTGACTATTCAAGTTTGGCCTATAAACATTACCATCTGAAGTGAAGTAATCCAAAATGACAAGTATGACAACACAGCACAGGAAAGCTGGCACAAAGCTAGAAGTATCTGAGTGAGTACACAGCAGCCCAGCATTAGCTACTTCTCTTTGATCTACTCCTGATACCAGGGAAAAAGTTAACTTGTGTCTAATGCAGACAATACAGATTGATGTAGCTTATATCTCAATTCAGTACACAGTGAAACTAGTGCTATCGGGGCCACCAAGCACTGGGCCAGGGCCATAGGAAGAAGGGGATCTGCTGCATCGGTGCCGTATGTTTGCAGACATCCCACAGTAACAGCTTTTTGTGGCTTGGCTCAGTACAGATTGGCATGCCTTAAAATTGAGTAAAATAAGAAAAAACAAACAAACAAAAAACAAAACAGCCCACAGAGAGAATGAGCCTAGATGGCACTTCTAAGAGTCACTGTACAAGCCGCTACCCGCCAGCTGGGGGTCCAGCCAGCACACCACCACTCTTGGAAAGGGCAAAGCGAGCCGGGCTAAGCAAGACTGCTGTCTGACCCAGACTGCCGGCTGCAAGACACAGCTGTCTGTGGCAGGAGGGATGTAAGCTGCATTTAGGGATCCCATGGCTCCTGGGAGTAGTATGTTCTAAGCAGCTGACATGACTCCAATTTCCCTGTGCTATCACAACGCAGCAGGTTTCCCGCAGCTAGCTACAAAATAAGGCCAGCATTTGTACTGGATTTCCCTCTATGCATTTGGGCTTTTTTATAGTCAGAGCCCTGTGACTGTAACCTAACTCTGACTGTAACCAACATCATCTTAGTAACTGGGTAGAAGGGTTAGGCGGTTCCCTTTTCACTGCAGAGGTCAGCTAACAAGTCAGGGATTCCAACTGAGGAGGGTCCCAAGTAGTTTAATTTGGCCACCCAAATCATGACAGATAAATTTTGGCAGGCTTTTTTTTTTTTTTTTTTTTTAATATACAATAATTATGTTTCTTTTATGCTCTTGTAAAATTAAACAGAACATATGCAGTAAGAAAACAGTTATAATAACTTCCTCCAACAAAAAATTTCAAAAGCACCAATACATTAAATGAGACAAAATACTCGATTGTTAATCTCATGTAAAACCTGCAGACTCGGCCTAACTCATATCCAATGTTTTCTAATACTATTTAATTTTTGGCTACAGCCAAGCAGACTTTTTTTTTTTTTAATTAAAAAATATTTTTATTTTCTACAAAAAGCAACCCATGGAACAAGAAAGACTTGAAGCTCTACTGGGAGCAATGCAGAGCTGGACTCACTTGCTTTTCCGCGTGGTCTGCAGGCCAGCCCTGGACATGCTTTATAAGATTTTCATTGAAGTGTGCTGCTAGCGTAGGTGTTAATGAACACGTAGGTCGTACAGATGTATTCTGCGGCGCAGGTGTTGAATTTGATGCACTCGTGCTGGAGGTATGATTTGGACCTGGTGACGGGCTTCTTTGACTACTAGAAAAAGAAGGTTTAAAAAGAAGTGAGGGTCTAAACGCATACATAAGCCTGCAGAGAAATAAACACACAGAATTCACTGATTCCAGCCGCAAACTACACAAAACATTTAAACGACAAGTGGATGCTTCTGGTAAATTAACCCTAAGCCACCTTCCAGATAAGCTCCTAGTCACACTAGAGCTGTTTGAGTGCTGCAGTATGGCAGTGTTTTAACTCTAGTGCCTGTGTAGGAGATGTGAACTGCAGCTACACTGTAGTGTTGGATAGAGAATGTATGTCTGGATATGCCTGAGAAGAGCTGCAAATCTTCTACGATTTCCAATACGCACGTGTCCAATGGAGCCTAACAGGTCAAATACTCAGCAAAATAACTTGAAGTGCCACAATAATCATCAGGAAAAAGGCCATGTCCCTCTCCTGAGATTAGCTTTAAGAAGTTTTACCAATGTCGAGGCACAAATTCCTAAATAACTGCGTTGACATCGTGCACCTCCAAGGACAAGTAGCAATACAACATCTGCAGTTACCAAGCTGACCCACACATACTCACGCTGCCACTTTCCTGGTTGTAAATCAATCTGTTGCTGGACAGTTTGCTCACAAAAGCTGTGGCAGCAGAAGACACAATAAGTTGATCGCTCTCTATTTTAAACCAAACCAGGAACTCTGTATCTCGGACAAAGTTTTTGAACATCCTCTTTCAGGGTTCCATATCCAAGCAAAAGCAACATTTACATTTTCTGAACAATACTGATACACACAGCTTTTCAATTTCACTATGCAACTACAATTCTTCGTCAAAAATTCTTCTTGCTAAAAAAAAATCTCACACTGATTT
The DNA here is from genome assembly GCF_000705375.1 of Tinamus guttatus. The sequence goes on along the minus strand of NW_010583420.1, from coordinate 160,563 downwards.
TGACAAATTGGTCTTTTGACATCCACAGGTCTAAAGATTACGTTACCTCCAAAAACATTCTGGCAATTGCTTTGACAGCACTAGTTCCCTAACTGCATGCCTCTAACAGTTACCCTCTCGCTCGACTCCAAAATGAATGCCTCCACAAGACGTTTTTCCTTGCTCTCTCATGCTGCTCCTGATGAGCATTAGTAACACGTGAAGTTCCTTCTTAAGAATCTTTTTTCTTTATAAAAGTCTAATCCTGTTACAGTGACTAAAAAAAAGTAGATACTGGTTCACTAAATCTTTGGTAAGCCAGGAAGACAGACTGATCTAACACGGACTCTTGCACCCCAAATCTGCAAGTCCTCATTCTTCAGCTTATACTTGGACTGCGAGTTCTCTGGATACGGAAGTCACCTCACTTACATATGATATTATCACCTCACTTAACTGTGGCACACACAATTTTAACACATAACATGATGCCCAAAAAGCCACAATTTCTTCCCCTAAACAGACTAAAAATGCTGGTAAATAAATTTACTTGCTGGGTGTCCAGAAAGCAGGCCCTAGATGGACACCATGTTCTCACATTCCCACCACATCCCACACAGCCACCAGCACTGCAGCGACACAGCCCTCATGCTACTCTTGCACTTAACGCCACCCCTTACAAAAACAAGGCCTCGCTTCCCCCATATCCCTCCAGCCACCCCATTGCCCTCCACTCATTTTGCCAGGGGCAGGAACAAGCTGGTTACGGCTCAGGGAGGGAGCTGCCGGCCGGGGCCCCTCCGCCCTTGCAGGGGCTGTTACTGGGCTGGCGATGCTGTTCTGCTCTGCTGGGAATGCTGCTCTGTCCTCCCTTGCAAGGCACTACATATACTGAGAAATATCCTTCCTTCAGGCACTACATATACTGAGAAACACTGGTGCTAATTAAGTATAGAGCCTTACTAATAAGATGCATAATGTTCGCAGTCACTCCCACCTATGCTGACAGCAGCTTTCGGCATAGGCCATAATTTTAGTCTATTTCCTAAATCTCACTTATTACCAGCCTGCAAGCAATATAATGAAAAATCAGAGAGAAACTACCTTAATTCTTCACCTAACCCACCCCGGAAGGGGAACACAACATCCTTGCACTGTCTTTACAGCCCAACGCCCCTTCATCCTGATCACTGCACCGCGATACCAAGCAAACAGCCTCAGACTGGACACAGCACATTGCGCCATGGCTCCAAAGTGCTGTGTTCTGTTCCACCAAACACTTGCTTCATTTACCCTCACTAACTTTGTTTAAAAGGTTAAGATACAAAATTACCTTACAAAAGAAGATTTTGGTGGGCAGCTTTCTTAATATTTAATGCATAAATTTCCTTCGGTTTTGGGCAGCAAAAGCTGCAAAGGGGAATACATGGCAAAACTGAAAACAAGAGAGCATTCTTCGGTTATTCAATGTAACGTCTCCCTCATCAATCTTAGCCATTTACTGAAACTTAGATATGCAAACACTTAACTGGAGAAATGTTGAGTTGATTAGATAAAAGAATAGCATTAACACTTCAAAAGTGGAATTGAACGTAGAGAGGAATGTGACGGGTAGTAAGTCCTGTGCATCAACAGAAAAAGAAAGCTTAAGGAACCTGCAGGCTCGGGAACCCGCAGAGGACCTATGTGACAAAAGGCCACACTGCTCAGCAATGTTTTTACGGGTATGGTTTGCCCTCACAGCTCCCGTGGCCTGGAGCCTCTTAGCAGCGGCAGCACAAGCAAAGCACTAAGCTACAGCAGAAGAAAGAGTGAGTGCTCGGAGCTCCCTGAAAACACTCACTACGTATCTAAATACATATATATAGCTCCTTGCAAACGGACAGTATGCACCTAGGGGAATGAAGGACCTCACCAGTGTCATTTTGAGCCACTCCCTTTGTCTTTGAAGGATCGCGGTGACTGGGGGAAACTCAGAATCACAGAGTGGTTGAGGTTGGAAGGGACTTCTAGAGATCATCTAGTCCAACCCCCTGCTCCAGCAGAGACACCTGCTGAGCACGTGGCACACGGTGGCATCTGGGCGGGTTTTGAAGATCTCCAGAGAAGGAGACTCCACTACCTCTCTGGACAGCCTGTGCTCTGGGTAACCCTCACAGGAAAGAAGTTCTTCCTCACATGGAGGTGGAACTTCCTGTGTTTCAACTTACACCCGTTACCCCTCGTCCTGTCACCGACCACCACAGAGAAGAGCCTGGCCCCATCCTCCCTACAATCACCCCTCAGGTACTTGAACATGTTGATCAGATCTCCTCTCAGCCTTCTCTTCTCCAGACTAAACAGGCCCAGCTCGCTTAGTCTTTCCTCATATGACAACTGCTCCAGTCCCTTAATCATCTTCGTGGCTCTCTGCTGGACACACTAAAACTCCTTAAGATGGGGAAAAAATGAGTTATGCCCGTCTTCAGGAAGAGCAGTAAAGACAATCTGGGAAGTACAGACTAGCTGACCTCACCTCAGTCACCAGGGAAATTACACTGTAATTCATCCTGGAAGCTCTTTCCAGACACATGAAATACTAAAAGGCATTCTTAGGAGAACAGCACAGATTTACCAAGGGCAAGTTATGCCTGGTCAAGCTAACTGCCTTCCATGATAAGATGATCAGCTCAATGGACATGGGGAAATTGGAGACATTCTTCTTTAGCAAGACTTCTAACATGCCTTTCCACTGTATTTTTAATTTGACAGTCCACTCATCCTCTCTATATTTCAGCCATAGACATAAAACTGGCAGTACCAATGAGCTCAAAGGGTTGCAGTGAGCAGAATCAAGGCTAATCAGCAGCCAGTGACTGGTCGCATCCTTCACTGATCAATACTCGAACTAAAACTACTTAAAGTCTGTATAATGACCTATAGGATGACACAGAGTACACTTTCAGCATATCTGCTGATGACATCTAATTGGGGAAAAGTCATTATGATGCAAGGTAGATTATTATTCAGAGAGATCTCAACCAGCTGAAGGAATAGGCTAATAGGAGATGAGTTCAATAAGGGCAAATTCAAAAACCTGCGGCCAAGATGGAATAACCCTATGAAACAACACAGCCTGGACACTCAACATATACCTGGATAGAAAGCAGCTTTGATGAAAAGGATGTGAAGATCTCGGTAGACAAGTTAAATGCAAGTCAGCAGCATGTCCATCCCTGTGGCAAAGGCTGCACATCGAGCAGTACTAATGGGAGTGAAGCAGGCTGAGGAAAGCTGCTCCCTCCACCTCCTTTCCACACTGGATTGCGCACTGGGAGTACTGTGAACTCGGACACGACTGGATGAGGCAGACACTGCCGTCCTGGGGGAGCCCACTGAGGACCACTAAGACACTGAGGGGGCTAAAGTGTATGGCATATTGGGTGAAGGTGGAAGAACCAGGTTTGTTAAGCCTGGAAAAGAAAAACCTGGAAGAGGTGGGTTCAAGGATCTTCTTGCTGCCCTCAGCTACCTAATAGGAGGCTGTAAAGAAGACATAACCAGATTCTTCTGAGGTGCACAGACAAGAGGCAGGGACACAAGCTGCAACAAGGAAAATTCTGATTAGATATAAGGATTTTTTTTCCCCACTATAAAGTTAGTCAGACATTGAAAGATGCCCGGGGATGCAGTGAAAACCCTGTCCTTAGAGCTATTCAAAAATCAACTAGGCGATGCCATCAGCAACCTGATCTTGCTGATCCTACCTGGAATAGGGGCTCAGACTGGATGACCTCTGGACATCCCTTCCAATCTAAATTATTCTGTGCACACAAACATCATCATCAGAATAATAATAGACAGAAAGGATGTATTTATTAACTAAGACAGACAGACATTATCTTCAGGGCTTATGCCTTTGTTGAAAGGGGACCAAAACTTCCCTATTACTTCCCTCCACTTATCAGTCTCATTTCTGACTCCAAAATCTCTTCAACCAATCATAAATCTTCTAAGGAAACAACACGTTTTTATTTTATTTTTTAAAGTTGTACTTAATTGTGAACCTACTACCATAAAATTCCCTAGCACAGCTATTCAACAGCAGGGGGAGCTGCCGATACAGCAATGACAGAGGAAGTTGCAAACTGCTCTTATACTTTTAAATGCTTTAATAAAGCCAAATACTTTTCTGAACTGCTAAATGATAAAGATCATTTATAGATGATAGATATAGATAAAGAACGTCAACACCACAGGTTACAAAATGGTTTTACTAGGGCAAGAACATGAAAAAAGGACAGTTCTGAAAGACACTACTGCCAACTACCGAATCAAACATTCTGCCCCGCAAAAAGTCCGACTCTCTTCCTCCTAACAGCTTTGCTTTTTCTAGAGATAAAGGAAAAATACTCTTTAAGGAAATAAAAAGAAACTATTAGGAACTCAATTTCATTATTAAAGTATCCATAACCCAGGGTACCTCTTAAAGAAAGCTCATTACACCCCAGGAATATTCAAAATTTTAAAGTCAACAAGAGCTATTCACACATTTCTTGGAGTTAGAATTATTTTTATCTGGTCTGAAGGCACTATTTGCCTAAAACTTTTGATAAGAAGGCAAATGAGGCAAAAGAAACACAACTGTGACCAACTTCTACATAATGAATCCATATCCAAACTGTCACCACACGGAAACAAAAAAGAAACATTAATTCACAGAACTTTTTTGGACTGGCTTCCCACAATTCATCTTGTTGTTTATTCCGATATAAAGGCAAAGGGAGCAAGGCTCAGAGCAGTTCTCAGTCCCATTTCATTTCTTTGTAGAAGCAAGCAGTCAATCTTTGCTGTATCAATTCAAAAATACTGCCTAGACACAGCAAGTCTTTTGAGGATGAGTAAATCTAAGCCTGAACTAGTCCACTCTTTTCCAACTCCCTTTCATTGAACAAAAGAAATTATCAGACTCAGGTTTTCCCAAATCATGTCTTCCTTAATCTTGTATTTTTGCAAATGAGATGCTTCCTAAAAAGCTAGGAATGAGTGACACATGATACATCACTGTCACAAACAACAATTTAAGAGCTACCAACCACCAGCAAATCTCCTTTGCAAATACGAGAGGCCTCTCTGTTCTACGTGTGCCGCTGCCTGGACCAACTCAGCTCACCCTCTCCAACACGTGTGGAGGCCACGTGGAGCACTGGTCTGGAAAGGGCCAGGGGATCCCTGGAGAGAACTGCATGCGAACAAGGGTATTGCCGGGGTAGCAGATCCTATAACCCCCAAAGGGTATGCAAAAGCCAGTGAGATACCCCCAATATCACTTCAGACTTCAAGTCACTGTGAATGTCCCAAGGAGGTCGCTGTCTTCCTTAACAAGATTTCCTATGGGAAAAGGAGAACCAGCCAAGGACAGAGGGAATGTTTCTCATTCACAACCACCACAACCTCACTGCTCCATATTATAAAGGTTTAGCTGGTTGCTGAAAACTAGTTTTTGATACTACTATTCAGAAAGATTTAGACACCACCATCCATAATTACTAGAGACCAACTGACGAAATAACAATATAAAGAAGCCACTAACTACAAACTAGACTGAACTTTATGTTAGACATCTGCCAAAAATCAAAACCAAGTATGCATCAAAAAAAAAAAAAAAAGAAAAAAAAACGAACACCTCAAAAGCTTCCCACTTGTTCCTGTTTGCCTCCACACACACAGATGAGTATCACCGTTCTGAATCTCCAGTGAGACCATTCACTGGGATCAGGGGCCAATCAAAAATAAAATAAAATGCTGTTTAAAATATTTGAAAAAATGCTTAAAAAAAAAGTTAGTGTATCAATGAGATAGAAATGAAAGTCGTCCCCTGTTCTTAGTCCCAAAAGCACAGATAAATGACATGACTATTTTATGATCTGGAAAACTCCACCATGAAGCTCTACAAGTGCTGACAGAGAAAGGGATTTTTCTTTTAGTATCACAGCCCATGATATAAAAGCATCATAAAAAACTAGCTTTTAGAAAGCATAGCTGCTTGCAGACTTTTGGGAGCCCATAGTGACAGCTCAGTTTTTCCAAGAGCCTTGTCACAAGAAGGGGTCCTACCCACCACTCCATCACAGACTGACTGCAAGACAAAGCATAGATGGTATCTATGAGGGTAATAGCAGGTACATAGGGAGAAACCCATTTTCCCCAAGGAAATGTCAGGCAAGACACGTATTCTAAGCGTGGCTTGTAAATCAAGGGCAAAACGTTCGTATCTTGCAACATCTGAACAGGCTATAACGCGGACAAAAACATCTGGCCAAGGAAAAGCATTTGTGAAGCTTACTTAGTTCTTTAATGTTTTCCATTAAGGTAACAAAAATCACATGGTACACACAAGCTCTTACTAATTTAAAAATCAAATCTGCACTACAGCATGAAGCCACAAATATCTGATTCTAAGGGAATCACATACAGTTAAAGAATTCAATTCTATATCCACATGGAAAGAAAACACAACTCCAGAGTCTGAAATCAGCCTTTGCAGAAGAATGAGAATCACTTGCTTTACTAACTCCACGACGACAGGGGAGAAACATGAAATCTTTTTTGCTTCTCGAAACAGACCACTAGTAGTGCACACAAAACTAAAGCAGAGAACCTGCCACATGAACTCTGTGCTGAAGTTATTTAGCTGCATCATTTCAGCAGCAGCAGAGCTAAACCACAGCTTTAATAAAAATGCTGAAGAAAACTTCACAAACTGCAACGTACACGATACAGGGTGGATCAAGGTGAACACAGAAGACAGTACAGACAAGTATTTCAATATACCTCGAACGCTGAAGACTTCGTGGAGAGGCAGGTTCATGCCCTGCCTGCTTGTCAGCTATTACTGGTTGCTGCGGTGCTGACTGCGAAGCTGGTCCTTGTTTCACACCTGGAGTAGTAACCTGAAAAGTTCAAAACGCCGTTAGCTTTTCTGCACAGGAAGACTGAGTACAAGAACCACAGGAAAATACAGAAACTCCCAAGCAAAACACCACTCTTTTTTTGGTCCAAAGTCTTAAATTAAAAACAATTTTAACAGCATTCACACGACAAGGATTAATCTGTCTAGCTCTAGGGCTCTACTTAAAAGAGTTTTTGTTTTTTTTTTTTTAAAAAAAGTTTAGATCCACCTGACAATTCAAAACTCTAAGTTTATCAGGTAATATAGTCCAATGTAATTTGTTTTGCTTATATCCTTCATTTCAGCAACAAGCCCATTTCCAGCTTCAGAAGAGTTGTTCATTATCTAGGACAAACTTCTCGCTAGAGTTCGCCAGTTTAAAATACATTATTGTAGTGTCGTTACTAGAACTGAAGATCTTATGTTAACTTTGTTCTCAAAAAACAAAGAAAAATAGCTTATAATTCTAACATCTCTGGCAGAAACAAAAAAGAAAACTTGAAAACTTATTTTTCAGTCTGCTAATCCTCCCCTTTAAATTTATCTGTCCATTTGAATCTATGGAAGATGATAAACAATAAAATAAAACTAATAGCTCAAGTTACTTGCTTCACATACACATACCTTAACATCTTCTAAAATTAAAGTTACACTATCTAAAATTCAGTTTTTTGTTCATGCTTTGTAAATCTCTGTTCCTTTTAAATAAAGGGGAAAAAAAGGAAACAGCTCAAAACGTTTTTTTCCCCACAGAAACCTAGAAATTTAACAGTGAGAGGAGGAAAAGCAGCTTCTGTGAATCCGAACAGGCAAGAGCAAATTAGGCTGTAGGACTAACTAGCAGCTACCAGAACTTGCAGAAGTTACTGTTTCAGGAACAGACTCCTGTGAAACGGCCACAGATACCAGAGCAAGCGCAACATGCATGAGTTACGTAATCTCAAACACACTCACTATGTCTAAAAGGCTTGGTTGGGAAAACTGGAATTTGTGAGTTCAAAATATGAACCACTACAGGAGCAGGACAAACTCTTAACTATTCTGTATTTCCCAGGATCTTCAAAGACACTAAGCAATCAAAGGTATAGGGAATAGTAAAGACTAAAGACTATGTGCCAATACCATTAGTGGCAACCTTGGCTGCCTGTGCAGGGCAATGCAGGCGTGTTCTGCTTGCCCTGCGCCCGCTCAGCTTTGGCTGCCCCTAGGCACGAGCACCCTGAGCCAACCAGTCTGTCTTCTAAAAGGATCTGTGTCCTGGCCCGGCACTACTTCATTATGGTAGAAGTGGACAAGGTAGCCTGATTGACTGGCATATCTAAATGACTATTAAAACAGCCACTAAGTAAGTTTTCATCTTGATATCTTTTTAAGAACAGAACTGTATCAATAAAAGAAACTTATCAAAAAAGATTTTTCTTCACTAAATTGAAAAAAGTATTTGTTATTGAGCATTTTTTACTCCTGGATCTAGATGCTCTATCTATTTTTAAAAAACAGCTCTGTTGTCAGCACCAATTTGAGGAATATAAGCTAAAAAAAGATCCTGCAGGCCCATGTTACTAGTATTTCTGTTACAAAGTTATAATACAAAGTTATTCCTGTTAAAAAGTTATAATACAAAGTTATTCCTGTTAAAAAGTTATAATACAAAGTTATTCCTACAGTGGGACATTGCAACCATAACAGCTATGAGGACCCACGAGAGAGGAGGGCTAAAAGCCTGTCCCTGTATATAATGTAAATTGGTCCATCATCATTAATTGAGGTTGTTCTCAAGTAGATGCTTTACAGCTTATCATGAGTACCTCAAATTTATTAAATTTAACACTTGGTTTGCAACCACATTGCATGTGATTCAAAAATAAACCAAGTATGCAATCTCATCTTGTTAAGGTGCTCCTTGAAGAAAATGTGGATTTAAACACAATAATTTCAGAATGTGTACAACGATACGACCATAAAATTAGAAATGGGATCGGTTTTTAAAACCTATTAAGAACATACAAATAAATGCATAACACCACATTCTGAAAATACCAGGGGAGAAATTCTGCACACCAGGTTACTAAATAGATGGAATCTCATCCTTTCTAACCCCACAGCCTACAGCAACACTTCTCACACTGAAGAAGTGACTGCCCAACTGCAGAGAAGCTATTTCTTCCTTCCAGGGGAAAAAATATTCTTCATTTCTTTGCCAAGAAGCCAGCAAAACAAAACAAAACAAAACAAAAAAACCACAAATACTGAGCAACATATGATCAGTTTAAAACCTGAGGCTCTCCCTCCTATAAGAAAGATCCGTACAATGAAAAGGATAGCTCCTCATTTAATGAAAGCAGAAAACCCCTAGGAAAAGTCCAGCTGCTTCCTAACCTCCTCCCATTACTCACAACCACCTGATGGATTTTTTTTTTCTTATATCATTCTTAAAAGAAACAGAAGTTTTATACCTGGAGCTCTACCTTTTCCTACGAAACTATCTCCAACATCAAAGGTTACTAGACAGAGAGCAGAAAAAAGCCCTAGCTTCACTTTCCTTTAAGTAACAACTTCCTCCTTCACAATAGGTGCTTAAACTCTGTATCTCTCCTCTTCCTTGACATACAATATGAATTTTAACACAGGGAGGAGGCAGAAGAAATCAAAAGAGCACCTTAGGAAAAGAGAGGAGCTCATCTTGAACACCTCTGCCTGTATCTGCTTTCCTCAACCATGCACTGCAAAACAGAGGCTCTGATCTCCCAAGCAGAGCACAGGACAAAATTCTACCAAATAAGCGTACCAAAAAAAACCTACTAATAAATAAATAAATATTCGTCAATACAGCCTCTTGCAGGATGGAATCTGAGTTCAGATTCTATAAATGACATTTTTTCCCCTCCAAACGATGAAGCACTCGATGGGTCATAAAAAAAAAATCAAGATGACAAGAAGCAGCTTTGTATTTTCTTCAACGGCTCCACTCACCCCTAAAAGGTCCTTAAGAGAATAGCAATTAGCTTCAATTAATGTTTCTTCATCACTGATCCAATTAGGAAACTCTGAATGAAAGCAGGGAGGGAAGGAGGGGGCAGACCATGTTTACCTTGTAAACACCACAAGCAATTCTAAATCAATTCTGGCTTCACTTGGAATCTCTCTCCCATTTCAACAATCTTTTCTTGGCTAAAGCCCAGAAAACTACATCAACCACTGCCCTTTGAGCAAGCCTCTGTTACCATATAAAAATGCTAGAACATTGATCTCTTGGTAATGTCTCCAGACCTTCCTGTGGCATGAAGTGCCTTCTGAAGCAAGCACAAGCTTTTCTTCAAGAAAAGGAAAGTTTGAATTCCACCCTTAAATTCTACTGCGATAACAACAAAAAAATCAGTTGCTTCTGGATGTTTTCTTACTTCTTCAACAAACTAATACAAAGCTGCAAATATCACCTTTCAAAAATTTGCACTCTAAAACCAGAATCAAGGGGAAAGATGACTGGTAGAAACAACAGAAGCGAATCTGAAATTTGAAAAGCTTCTGAAGCAGCAATATATTTTAATTAGCAAAATTAAAATGCAAGAATATTTTTATCACTTCTAAAATGGATTAACTTACTATCCAATCTAGAGAGAACACTGAACATCAGTTATATCACGACAAACGTCGAATATCATAGGAAAGATAATGTGCATTTCACACCATATATATAAATGCTAATAAAAGGATACGCAGCAGTAATATTTCACATTACCATGAATGGTTTCTGATTGCGACATGCCATAAACCTTTCAAAAGCAGCTTACCTTCTGCTGTGATGAGACGGGTGGCGTAGTCATCAATGGTTTCAGAGGAACAGTGTTAGTCTGAGGGGTGCTTATTCTGGGAGACACATATGACCTGGGTGATGAGGCATCCGATGTTAAAGACATTGGAGACTGATTAGATGGCTGAGCTGGAAAGTCAAAAAGATATTGCTTTCATAAAACCATCTGATATGAATTAGATCTTCTTCTGAACTTGCAGTATGCTGTATTAAAAAATACTTAACAGATTGAATTTGAATAGGGGACAAAAGCAACTGACAAGATCAAATGTTCAACAAGAATTCTAACTAAAAATCTATATTCTCCCCAAACATGCAAATTTCTAAAACTCTGGAGTGTTCCAAAGTATGGTGAAGTGTCTATGGGGGAAGACTGGGGTGCAAGGACTTTGTGCAATACTTTAAAAACAAAAACAAAAAACACACACACGAAGTAGTTCACTGTTCTTATTGGTGTCCTATTTTAGATTGCCTGATTCAATTTAACTGACAAAAGGCACAAAAAAAATGCATCTAGAAACCTGTTCATTCCATTTTGGTCATCTGACTTCCAAAAATAAAGATCCACACACACCCTCACCATTGTTTTATCAGTTGAAAATCATTACTAGCAAAATAAATTAGCATAATAAAAATTAGTATCAACAAAATACTCTTCACTGACAAAACTGCATGACTGCAGTTACGTCTCTGGTTCCAGTTACTTGGCTTATTAAGTTACAAGACAGAATCCACCAATACCTGAAAAAACACCATGCCTGGAAACTGAAAAAGCATGGAAGTTCCTGAAATACAGGAAGTAGTGAATATTCTGTTAAACGTTAGGTAAGTCTAACTAAACATTTCAGAGTCAATTTAGGGTTTGCACACATTTGACATGCTCATACAGCATTAGCTACTATGCGAAGATAAAACCCCAAAGTGACAGAGAATAGCATTTATTCATTTTTTTTATCAGTTTTCTGCCCCCCAAATAAAGAACTTATTTTCTTCCTTTTTCCCAAAGGCAGGATAAAAGCTCAGCGTCCTCTACATTACACAAGGACTTCTACACTAAAGACAGTACAGTAGGAGGCAGCTTCTCTAAGTTTCAAATGCTTTTATACAATACAACCCAACAATTTTATAAGAGAAGTGAAAATATGACTCTGAATACCTTGCGTAGACAGTTGTGCAGCTTGAGAAATTAGGGAAGTAATATTGAAAGCAGATGGTCCAGCAGTGAGAATTTTATGGAGTATAGACTGCAGAGAGGCTTGTGTCACAGCTGCTGTAAGAACTAAAAACAAACAACGAGTCTCAGCGACAATTCCGGAACGTCAGTTTAAACTGTTCAAACTGTAGATGCAGTTATCAGGGATATCAACTGTACCAAGGGATATCCCTGTATCAGGGAGAATAACTATTTTTCAGTGGCAAAAAAAATCCAAAAAACTACCAAATACATTTTACGCAAACAGTATTACCCCTTCAAATACTTGAGGATGAAAAAAAAAATCCCAGATGGGAAACCAGTAATGCACTGAAGTATTTATCATTGGGGAAAAAAAAAATGGTTTTGCTCAAAGAAAACCTAAGCTGCTAGCAAAACCTCAGACTGCCTCTGCGGGATGGGCAAAGGGAGGGCGCCCTTGCTGTGCAAAGGGGGAGCCACGGCCCTCGTGCACCCGCGACCCGAGCACGCGTGCTGGCCAACAGCACCAGATCCCTGGGTTTCGACGCTGACGGGCGGCTGCTGCGGGGCCACGGCCGCAGAACGAGGCTGGGAGCCAAAAGCTCGGCAGCTTCCCAGCAAAATACAAGTGGAGTCTTTTTACCGGACATGTGGTTTTCCATCACGAACCACAGTAACATTCCCACTTTTTAGTCCAATCTGGTACAATAAGGTTTTCAGAGCTCCTCCCAGGACAACGAAAAGAATATCCTATCTACCTATTACTGAACGAAGACATAGCATTTGCTGATTAAACGGAAATTCAACTGACAGCTTCTCCTTACAAATAATCCTAATGTGGTATTAGTCCTAAATTTTAACTAATATTTTCAGTATTTTGACCTTAAGAAAGGTGCTATCCATGAAAGTCCATTAAAATCTCATATGAAAGTTATTTTTAGTTACTGCATAACAAGTTCAAAATATTTTACACATTTTATTCTTCAGTAAACTTTCACATGCAAACTTCTTCTCAAGTAAAACGCTCAAAATGCATCAATTCAACTTGTCATTGAAGAGAAAGGCACTATAGTTAGTTTTACGTTTTCTTTGGATAAACTAGGCCTACATGACAAAATAGCTGAGGAATACACAAAAATTGCACACATACACAAAAAAAGTTAGCTTGCTGGCACAATTACTGATGCATCATTTTTAAGTCAGGCTTAAATTCTCCAGGAATGACTAATTTTGTCTTGCAGTACTGAATTGAAACTTTCCTGGAGATCAAAATTTTCCTCTACGTTCCCCAGCCTGATCTTCATTAATAGCACATAAGCTTATTTTAAAGTTTTAACGTTCTCTGTGCACATCCCCACTACCAAAACCTTTCGGAAAGCAACAGGTATTGCTAGTGATTGCCCAACCTCATTCAGAGTGGCCAATACAAAAAGGCTGACAGGCGACAAGATAAGAATCAGTAAAGGTTTCATTTTTTGGAAAATGCAGAAAAATCACACAAACTAGAGAAGACAAAGAATATGAAGACACAAAACAGCAAAAGCTCAAAGTTTTGTGCAACAAACGAATGCTCGCATGGTAACTAAGTCTCCAATCTCACCGCAATCGGTACTGCTCATTAGTACCTCCATATTTATTGGCTTAATTAAAGCTTATTCAGCTAATTTAAACACCACCACCCTCACTACAACAAAAAAGCAGCCACCCTTACTTCAGTTATCTATTTATTTAATCTTTTGCATTAAGCACAGCCTACTGCCCTATAATACACTGATTTACATAAATAAAGGCTACATTAACTTTAAGGGTATCCTTACCTTCATTGATTTTGGATATATCTACGCTAGAATTATTAAGCTGCAATGTGGCTTGCAGAGCAGGCAGCAGCTGTCGAAGGAGATTTGGGTCCTGCAGTAACGGGGGAATTGGTGATTGTGGGACAGGTGAGACGGGGACTGTGGGAGCAGATGAAGCAGGTGCCGAAGTTGGATTCAGTCCAGAAGCCGAAGATGTGGAAGGAGTTGTGCAAGAATGGGGTACGGACTTGTCCAGAGATGCAGACTCTAAACAGAAGGCACACAGTAATTTACATTTTTCCCCCAATACAACCTCACAACTTTCCTCACTACTAAAATATCCATATTAAATCTAGATGATCAACTTTTTAACCACTGCTCAAAAAAGCTGCATATTACCACAAACAAAACAAAAACTGAACGTATTTGATAGCCAGTGCCACTACAGCTCCTGGAGTCTAACATTTAGTAAGAAAAAATAAGTAAGAAAAAAATATATATATATCTATATATATATCTATATACATATATATAGAATTAATTTTTTTTTTTTTTTTTTGCTGAAAGACTGTTTTCAGGACAAATCTGAGACAAAAAAGATCTTTTTTTTTTCCTCCATCTATTGTGCATACATGCATATTTCATATTCATTTTTTACCCATAATTCCTATCCTCCTTTGGAAAACGTATGATAACAAAAATCTTGTAAAGTCCATGAGCTTCATCAATAGCTAGACAGTATGTCAAATTTGAGGGGACGTTATAAGCCACACTTCCTTTATTCAGAGTCCAGACTACCAAAAAAATAACAGTCTAGCAACATTGCTCCGTACTGAGAGGGCAATGAGCTATATTACATATGTAAGAGAGAGCTGTTGACAATTCTATAGCAGAGGGGAAAAACATCCAGAATTATATCTGCCCATAATTAATTTCAAATTTTGCATGATGAATCAAAACCTGTATCTTCTACTTGATTAATCTTACTTTACCAAATAACAATGATTATTTCTCACATTAAGCTGTTTGGCAATTAAATTCATTCATACTATATGGCAATTTGTTCCAATTAATGTGCATCTTTTAATTAATTTTAAATCTGACTTTCAGTTAATATGAATGTGTCTCCTTCATTCCAGTACTGTGAGAAATTCCGTCACTGAAAAGATTTTCATTTACTATTTTTATACCATAAGTTGTTTCAAACATCTTTCACACCCCTGTTTAAAAAGATTGGGCCATTATACTTCAATTTTGGCTTCCATTTCCCCTATTGCCCATTCAATCCTACCAGGAAAAAAAAAAAATCCAAACAGTGAAGATTAACGCCTTTATCATGCCAAACAGGTTGGATAAAGAGTGAAGAGATGGACAGGGACACAATATTTTATCCGAAGTGTTTTCCAGAATATTGAAGATCTGGATTTTTATCCCCAACATAATTTGGGCACATAGTATTAAAATATTTTTCCCATGGAAGCTAAGTAATTGGCTATGAATCTCTCTAATGCTAAGGGTTTTTTTTTTTTTTTTTTTTTACACAAAAAAGATGAATGGAGGATTGACTGTTTTACTAAAGGAGAAAAATGAAACAAAATTACATTAGATACAAATAAAGCGTCACACACACTTTCTGAATGCTGTTTTCTGACAGCTTTAACTGTAACCCTTAAGCTGGATGCTAATTTGGAAGACAACATCTAAAAAAGATTTAAAATGATTATCAATATGTAAATGAAAGTTCTAGACCTCAGAGGTAATCTCAGAGATAAATGAAACAAGGTGGTATTATTATCATGCAATTACCTCTTAGTCACTGGAGACATTTTTCATTTTTTGGAGAGGACCATGGGAGGGGGGAAAATATAGTTATTTTTCTGCCAAACTATACATTTGAAAATTGCATAAGTGGAAGGATTCTGTTTCCATGCTATTAGAGCAGAAATAGTTCATGACAGGTCACAAATACTCCCAAAAAAACCTTTTCAGTCAAGTACCTAAACAACTACGGCAAACTACAAGAGGGCGGGGGGGGAAGGCAGCACTACCCATACAACGATCCCTATTTGACTTCTGGTGGGGATGCAACAGCCAAGGCACCTGGGCCTCAAGAAAAGGGGCAGCCCTATCCAGCTACAGGCTCCTCAGGACAAGGAGTTGGCTTTTCATTGTATTTCAGCAGAAACTCATCGTTTGGCCAGCAGCTTTCGCAAGAACAACTTAAAATTCCAAACATCACAAAGAGACAAGAAGTGCTATGAAGGTGGAAGAGTGGGGAGACAAAAAAAAAAAAAAAAAAAAACACACACCCCAAAAGCAAAGAGAGAATTCTTTTATCACTTCCAGTGACATGTGAGTTAGGCCATTAGGTATTAGCGCCACCTTGAAACAAGGAAGTCACCTGCATGAGTCTCTGGCATAAAAGTATTATTCACAAAATACTCTGATTTTACAGTATTCCAAGTAGACTCAGTAGAACATATGCAAGTCAAGACACGGAGTAAACAAGCACCTTATCACACTAAACAGCAGCACGTAGACTTTAAACTGAACCTAGATCTGTCAAAGTCCGCACAGGGGTAAGACACAGTCGCAGACAAAAGCAAGGCAATTAAACACAACAGGACATGTAAGTACTTATTAACATAACTATCCTACCCTACAGCTTTGAGAACCTTTAAAATTTTGTATCAAAAAAAAAGTCAATTTTTGTCCATTTAATGTCCAAATTAACTAACAAGCAAGATAACAGAAACTAGGTCTAATTTGAAGAAATATTTAACGTAGCTAGACTCATCTTCACAGTTATGTTGAGTTATTTTATTGGAGTTAATTCAGCTCAAGTAAGACAATGCTCCTATGACCAGTGGTACCAAAGGAGGAAATAATTGCTCTAAAGCTGCTACTCACTGCTATAATGTAATTTCTGACCCATGCTGTAGTTTTGCACAAGAAACTGAATCAAAGCGAAACTCAAGCTAACAAGGCATCAGAGAGGAATTTTCAGATTTGTTTTGAGAGTCTGCTCATTTCTCAAAAAACAAACAAACAAAACCCAAAAAAGTGTTTAAAATCTGTCATGCAAAAAGAAACTGAATTTCAGTCGGCCTGAAAAAGCACTATGGCTCAGCTGAACATTCCTGGTATAAAGATGTGAATTCAATTCTACCAATGTAGAGAATGCTAAAGAAAAAGCAGAAAAAAAATGTATCTACCCCTAACATTTCCATCTTTTCAGATGGTTAATAGTATAACAACCATATAATACTATTAGAATAAGACCAACAGTCTGTACTCAGTGAAAGACTACAGCACTTATCATGCACAGGGTATTAATGATTCTATGTTACTTAATGTTATATAGGATGCAAAGTACAACTCAGAGTGCTACTTATTTCACAAATAAGCTTATTCACAGCAAATTAAAGAGGATAAAAAGTGTTCTCACCAAATCAGATTTTTGCAAAATATTTTATATTCTATGAAAGTGCAAGTATTTGTAGTTTATATTGAGCAGTCTCAATGGGTATGTTTTCTACGAAGGGAAATACCTTTCTGATGAAATGTGAACCATACTAGCAAAATATGGAAGGAATTCAAATCAGTTCCATACAGTCTTAGTACAATTGAAATCATATCTTTAATGACCTTAAACTGAGCTACATTATTCCCTGTTATTCCCTGGCTTTCAGACACAGAAATAAAGTCCAAATAATAGTAAAGAAAAAAAAAAGCCTCTAAATACTTATGCATCTGCTTTTGTGCAATATGCACTACAATAGGTTTAAGTTTTAAAATTGTTTGTATTTATGTGGCCAAACAAAACTTTCATGTTTCACTGCTGAAGGTAACACCAGACCGCAAAGCTCTTCTCAGAGCAGCACTTGCTCCATGTTAGCTCTCAGCCATCGCTTCACATTTCCCCTGAAATTCCTCCAGGCAGAAGCAGAAAACTGCTCCCTGCCCCTCCTCTTCCTCCGCAATTCCCCTTTCCTGATGGGTGTGAATCTGCAGGACTGTTTCACTGAATGCTCGGCCACAGTTCAGTTTGCTTTTCAATATTTAAATGCTAGTTGTGAGTTCCTAAAATATATTCTAGGACTACAAACAGAAATGTTTAGAATTATACATAACCACATCTTTCTTAAAGGCATTTGAACCTTCCATCAATATGAAGCGTCCAAAATGAAAATATGATATTTAGAAAAGTTCAATTTCTTTGCAAATTTAAGTCTTTCAGTTAGGCAACTCTGGTTCACTAACGTCTACTCTTGTGTCAATGTAATTTCACGCTCATATACAAACACTCCACAGTATTATTGCAAAATATTTCTTTTACTAAATGTCAGCTACACATAAAACTCATTTTATCCATTAACACATTACATCAATTAACACATTAACACTGAACCTGATACTAAAATACTACAAACAGGAGATGCAAATTTGATCTATATAATAGAATCATAGAATCGTTAAGGTTGGCAGGGACCTCTAGAGATCATCCAGTCCAACCCCTCTGCACACACAGGGTCACCTACAGCATGGGGCACAGGACTGCGTCCAAGCGGGTTTTGAAGATCTCCAGAGAAGGAGACTCCACAACCTCTCTGGGCAGCCTGTTCCAGTGCTCTGGCACCCCCACTGTTAAAAAATTTTTCCTTAAGTTCCTGTGGAACTTTTGGTACTTCAGTTTCTGGCCATTACCTGAATGAGATTAAGAATCAAAACCCGGAGGAGAATAAATTCCTTTACGATACTCTGAATTGTGAAGAATTTCATTAATTTCAATTTTTGTTGCTTTTCCTCTCAGATCACTGTTCCAAAAATGCCTTTGCACTAATTATTTCCCAATAAAAATAAACACATTAAATTTCCAGTTTCTGGGAGCTTTCAAAAAAGCTTCCTAAATAAATAAATAAATCCATTCACTTGTGTTGTGACAGAATGAAATAAACAGTCTACTTTCTGACAATCACGGAGAAGCTTATTTGAAACAGCTATCCGAATTTTAATGGCAAAAAGAAAAATAAGTTTCTGCTCCATCACACTCAATTGTACAAAAACTGTACACATATAACAAGTGCTCTCTTGATAGCAGCTTTTTTTTTTTTTTTTTTAAATGACACGGAAACTGTCCACTTGCTGCTGGATAAACCACAAGTGACCACTGCATTCCCTCAAGTATTCCAACAGCTTCCACTACCGATGTAATATTTATGCCATTAAAAACAAAACCAGGACATTCAAAGCCCTCCAAATCCAACATTACAGTATTACCCACCTCAATCTGCTGCAACTTTGAGCTGTATGATTGCCCCGCTAGCAAGAGCCACGCATGTGCTCTCATATCATGCACTCAGTGGGGAAAAAATCTGCATTACAAAATTTCCAGAATGCCAAAGCCTTATCTCCCCACCATCCTTGCCCTCTGCTATAAGGATTAAGCAGCTATCATCTAAAACAACTAATTACTGCTAATGATGAAGAATCCCAACATGTTCCTCTGTGCTGAAGGCCCTTGTAAGCACACACCCCAGTGCACAGTTACCCCCTAAGCTCTCTCAGTAGTGACAGCCACATTTAGCCTTTTTATGCAGTTCACTTCTATGGAAATCCTTCAGTCATACTTAGATAAATCCATTCAAGAGCAATAATTTTATAAACACATTTTGCCAAGTGAACTAGAGCAACAACGACAAGTGAGCTCTCAAATGCGCCTCAACTCTCTACATCACAGAAAGCCATTTCACAGTTGCTAAAATAATTGCAACTGCAAAGCTCAGCAAGCACATCTGAAATACCAGAAGAAACCTCTAACAGTCTCTCTAGCATAATTTTTTCTAACCGCTACATGAATTGAGTAATATACTTAAAACTGCAAAACTCAGCCAACGAGGAAGATGCAACGATACCAAGAACAATGTTAGTAACTGACTGCTGCAAACTGCAGTTTTCTTACTTCCAAAACTTTCTAGGGGTGAAAATGAAGAGGAAGAAGCTCAGTGGCCACTGACTGAGAAGTGCAGCCTGATGGGCCTGGAAGGGTGTGAGCAGTATCCTACAGATGGAGATGCTGCTGAGATGCAAACAGCAGGGTAACATTTCATTCAATAACTGAATTAAAGAGGAAAATCCGTGCGAGCTCTGGAGAGAAAGCAGCCAAGAAGCAGGGCTAGCAAGGCCATGCTCTGCTGCAGCAACGAGCAGCTGCCTCCGCCTGCGACACCCCGAGCACAGGCAGGAGGCCAAGCAGGTCCCAGCTCCTCCAGCCACCAAGAGGGCAGAGGGCTCCTGTTAACAGGGGGCTTTATTCAGTCTCGTTGGGGGACTGCAACACATCCCTGCAGAAAGAGACTGAGCTGAAAAAAGCTGCTTTTGTTGTTTTTTTTTTCCCGCTTTGCTTTCATAGCTATTACTGCATTAAAAATACACACTAGGAACACAACTATTGAAACAGCAGTACCTATAGTATGTATATCCTGACATAAACCCACCAGCAACACATTGTCATGAAGTAAAGATTTTTCTGAGCAGGAGCTACTGTACATATTATTCAGGCATCTAGACCAAGCTACTTTTATAAGCAATGCCAAAAGGCAGCTTTACTTCTTTTTAAGGGGAAAAAAATAATTAAAGATCGAACACAGCTTGCTTTACTAGCATAAAAATAAAGCTCTCAAGCTATTTGCTGACTCTACAAAGATATTTTTTAAAGGGGATTGAATATCCCAGGACTTTTTTTTTGCATTGTGTCTAACAACTACAAATGGAAACTTTAAAGGCTGCACACCTGGAGTACTACACGTTCACAGACACCTCAGGAAGATTAAGTACCAGAAAAAATCCACCCCCAAACCTCCCAGTGCAGAGGCAGAAATTCTGGCAGAATAATCTTCCCTCCTCCTCTTTTTTTTTTTTTTTTAAATATACATAGCCACAAAAGTTATTCTGGTCAAATTTCACATCAAATGGAAGTCTAAAAGTCACCAAAAAGAGAAATGCAAGACTACTGCACATATTTTTTGAATGATCTTTGATCATAATAAAAGATGCACTGAATTTTTCTGTATCTGCAAGAACAGCAGTAAAGCCATGCTTCATAACTTGTGGTTTCTGCAACTGCAAGCATTCCAAGCCTAATGTTCAGCTATTTACATCTTTTCTTCTTCTACAATTACATCTATTAACTTTAAAACTCTAATCCACCCTATCTGAAGCTCAGGAAGTGTTAGATTTGCTCACAATGAAGTGTCATGAAACACTGCATTTCAGCAATGAGACATCAGTATTATGAAATCTATCCATTTCACACATGCAAACATAAAAAAAAAGCTGCACAGGAACACAGAAACTAAGCAATTCTTAGCATGGAAGCATCCAAGCTAATATAGACTCTGAAGGCAGATCTATGGTGTAAAGTCTGTCCTACAAGTTATTCTTCACTACACATATCAATGCTCAGCTCTCAAAGCAGTGTCACATACATAAAAATACTAGATTTCTCCAAGGACAGCCGTAGCAGTTGTGGTGAGGGCAAATTCCTCTGACTGAGGCAAAATTCATTTACTCAATTTTACTGGAAACAGCTTAAAAAAAAAAAAAAGGTGTGCAGTAAAGCAGGGAAGAATATCAAGTTCGCAAGTTTGAAGTCCAATCACATATGAAATAACGTGGCAGAATTGAGTAATAAGGATTTTAAGGACATTTTGAAGATTGTAATGAAAATAGAGAAAATAGGCTAAAGGAGAGAACATTTGACGTGAATGTTTTGCAAAACAAAAACTCAAAGTTGAAAGGCAGAAAAGCACACATAGAAAAAAAGTCCAATGTCAAAACAAGTCCCTTTTCCCCCCAATATTTTCTTACACAAGGTTACTCTCCATGAGCCATTACCATAGCAAAGAATCTCACTATCATTAATAACACATCTCTCCAGCCCTACATTCCTCTGCAGCTTCATTACACCAATAACAAAATAAATGCAATTAAATATGTAGGCTTTTGAAGGGTCACAAACAGTGCCTAACACAATAAGGGTCTGATCTTTGCTTGGTGACTCTAAGTGCTCCCAATATGCATTATTAAGAAATAGAAACTTTGCAAAATAAACAAAGTTTATTGCGTGCATTTGTTGTGCAAAATAAACATAATTTAAGGGGGATAAATATATCAAAACAAAGGGAGGTTCTAAACAGAATCAAGACAAGAAATATATTCAAATTCTAGAAGTAACATATTTGAATCAGCAGAAGTAATCCATCACCTTAAATACCATAAGGACTGACATACCTTTTCTCTCTGTTTTCTGTGAAGGGATGGAAGATGTGGATGTAGGCAGTTTTGATAAAGTAGATGCTCCATTAGCATCGAAGGATTTCTTTGGCTGGTGATCAGATTGTAGAGAAAATGGACTAGGAGGAACAGTGCTTGGGGTAGCAGTTGGATGAACCACTGGTTTGATGGGATGTTGTACTGGAGTAGAACTACTGTGAGTCTCTGCTCTTGGCAGTCTGTAGTCTCTGTCATTGTGCCTGCTTGTTTGAGATAAAATATTCTGTGGGAGCATACTACTGGCGTCACTGGAATGCTTGTCTTCCACTTTTGCAGGATTCCCCAAGTAATGTTGCAACAAGGAAAAAAAAGATTTAATTAGAAGCTTGGCTTAAGACTGCAGTGACTGTGATTAATTAAAGTAGCACATCAATAATAACAGCTGATTGAAGAATTTTTTTAAAAAAGGAAAAAACCCTCAAGCAGATCAGAAATAAAAAGACAAAATGCAATTTTACTCACTGACAAAAAGCACTTTTTTTCTGACCTTTGCTTGATTTAGAGTTCCAGTTAAGCACTGTGCTTTGATGAAAGCATTATAGCCAAAGTTAAGTTTTGAAGTTTCCTAAAAAAATTTTAATCAAATTCTATTATTTCTTTCTTGTATTTAGTGTGATTAGACAAATGATGCTATTTTCCTTTTGAGAATTAAGAATCTCAAACAGGTAGAATGTAATACTTTCAAATTCTTGTCTTCAAAGAATCCCACTTCAAGTCACTTGAGTAGTAGTGCAAAGAATTTACTTTCAGTCAAATAAATTCAAGAAGATCATACACAAATGAGTGGCTAATCTGTGTTTGTCACATGCTAACAGACTTTAAAATGTGCTTCCCTGGGAACATGTCAAGCATATATACACTTCTCTGCTTGGTTCCTAGGTTTTCATCTGTCACAGTTACTGCACTACATAATTTTTTATGTTTCATGGCAAGCACATCTTGAATAAAACATATTTTTGTCCTCTATATGTTGAAATTTTGCTCATCCTTTCCTTGAGGGGGGAATAAGGGAGGAAGAGAGCTGGTGATGAAAGTCTGTCTTTTGTAAGTCTCAGCCTTATAAAGCTCACAGACAGGAGGGGAAAAGAAGGGAGGGGAGGAGGAAAGAAGCAACTTTTAAACCAACCTGAAGCCTACACTACAAAGCCACACAAACTACACTGGCAAAGATAAAAAAGATAAAAGCTAGGAATCAGGAAAAAAAAATCCAAGCAACAAAAAAAATCACAATCTGGGAAAAGCTTTGCTCAACAGTGTCGGCATGGTAAAAATATTGTTTAAATAACATGCACGAGACTCTGGAACCACTGATGACAAAACCTATTAAGTTAGCGGACTATTACTTTCAGATGTAAAATCGAGGTTTTAGAAGAGACTTTTACATCTCTATTTTCATGCTCCAATGTTACGTAGATCGGTCTCATAAGGATCAAGACAACTGAAATACATGAAAAACTACATTTTTTTTTCAGAAGATATTTAAAAAGATCATTAAATTACCCAGAAAAACAGAAGCAGTACTACAAAAAGCATTAAGCAAGTAATACTAGTGACAGTTCAATGAGTCCAATGTTATTTTAATGATCAATATCTGGGAGACCTGTTCATTTCAGTACCTTTCGCCTTTTTGTATTAAAAAAGGGGGAGAAAGACAGGTAAAAAAAATATTTTTTTTAGTTTAGAAAAGAGAGTAATACAAACAAAGCAAGAATATATTACTTAAGCAAACAAACAAACAAAAAAACCACATACTTCCACTGGCAAACCCACTTGCAGCTGTCGCCTGCATCACCTCTCTTCTGTAATCCCTATCTTTTGGGAAACTGTTAACTGACATCTTGCTTGCTTCTTTTTGTCTCTGCTCTCTGAAGAAAAGGAAACAAAAGAAAGACCATAAGAAATTCAATCACGCTCTCCTGAGGTTAAGTTACACAAGACCAAATAAGCCCTTCTAGCAGCTTGCTCTTACAGACCGGGGAGGCAAATTCTACCCATGATTTTCCTTACTTGAGTGCCTGTGCTTGTCCAGCATCTCAATGAACGGCTCAGCTCACTAACTCAGCAGCAAACCACAGATCTTTTTTTCCCCCCCTCCTCTTGCTTAGTAAGTAGTTCAAACTTAATAGGGAATAGAAGAGGTGCCAGAGGTCATGCAGGGGTGTGGACAGAGTAAACCTGGACCATGCAGCAGTCTGTTAGGTTGGCTCAGCTGCTCTTTGAATTATCTGTTGTAACTTTTTCCTTATACAATGAAGATACACACACATTTACCTTTCCAGCCACTCTTTTGGTTTTTCCCATTGTGAAACTTCTGTTCGGCAGTTGTAGTAGTACTTTTTGCCTGAGGAGCTGATGTGTTCAGACCAGTCATCCGCAGAATCATAAGCCTTTAAAAAATGAACAGCATTGGATTAAAGGCTGCTTGGGAGTTTTAATACACAAGTTTAAAAGCTCTCATCTTTTTAAGTTGCATAGTGTCCTCAAATATACCCTAATCTAAATGTCAATTCCATCTGCCACAGTTAAAGGTGACACGGTCACTACACTTCCACTGTCTCCTACAAGCCAGTTCATTTGATTTTATTCCTACCAACTCCAAATACATCCAACGAGTTCAGTAGGATGCAATTGTATCTGTATTGCTAAACTTTAGATTTCTGCACATTAAATTCCTCAAAATTCTGTATCTAAATACCTAACCTATGGTTTTCATCATAATATGATTATTTAAAAAAAAAAAAAACTATATGGTTTTCTATACTTAGAGAATTTATTTATTCTGTTTCCAGTGCAATCATTAAATACTGCCCTAACTACTAAAATTTAGGTAATAAGGTTAGGTAATAAACATTTTAGGTAATAAAAACTCGAGGCATACAGTGTGTCTTAAGTAAGAAAATCCAGTCAAACCAGAATGATTTTACCAATGCTTGTAGAAAATATTTCTCTCCATAGTTATTTTTATTTAAATAATCTAGTATCTTTAAAAAAAAAAAAAAAAAAACAAGTACCTGAAACCTCTAAAAATAACCAGTTATAACAGCTTCACAAGATATAAAAACTGCAGTTAGGGCACATATAGGATGTTTATACAATAAAATTTATATTGGAGAATTCAATGAAGCGGAAGTTTGCATTTTGAAAAAAATCCTGAAAGTAGAGTGTGCATGAAGCTGAAGTGGGGACACACACTAATTACAAATACTCACTGCATCAGAAGTCTTGCTTGGATTATTGCTGGGATTAGAAGAATGTGAATTTGAACTATGAAGAGCACTGTGGTTATGTGAATTTTCTTGTGGAGAGTAACTGGTCCCTAGAGGAAAAAAAAAAAAACAAACAAAAAAACCCCACATATTTCACCATAGCTTTCTTTGCACAAATAAAAGTATCTGCATTTTAAGGGTGCAGAAGCACAGCATCTTATTTCCTAAGCATCTTACATACTCAGACACCTCTTATAAACTAGATTTCTGCTCTCAAGTGACATAGCAACTTAGTAACAACAGTCATTTACCTAAATGCAGCCAGAGCACAACATAATGCAAATGTGGAAGGAGGAGGCCCACATGTGTATTTACATTGCATTCAGGGTAAGGCCTACTTTGTTTTTATAATTTTAATACTGCAGTATGTTCTTTTATTATTCTTACTTATGGAAGGGCTTACTCTCATATCTCATTTAAGTACAAGCAAAATATGAACTTTTCCTTTTATTTTTGAGGGCTGAAGGAGTCCTAATATGTCAATTTTGACACGCTTTCTCCTCAGCACTAATTAATAAGGTTCGAATGGGTTTATCACCAGCACATGCAGTTTAATGCACAGGTTTCAAGTTCATCACAGCAGTCTTCTTTTCCTAACCATTTTGCCAGTGTTTGTAACTGGCAAACTCTTTCCACTTATGCTTGCAGATTTCACTAACTTTCCAGCAGCTCTGCCTTTACAGCACAGGTACCTACTCTCAGAGCACTAAAGACAACATTTCCCGAACTGTCACACTCTTATGGCTTCCCTAAAAACTGCTTCTCAGGTAACCTGTTTTTCTTCTTCACCACAAAAACCACTTAAACACAAAAGAACAGCTGGGAAAAGAGAAGGCAAATAATTTCTAACACTTCTCAAATTTACATTTCTGCCTAAGCTCAAGTCATAAATTACACCTGAACTGTACTAGTTTCTACTTTAACAACCAAACAACAACAAAAAAGTATATTTTTATCAGTAAAATAGCAAAGTTACTTTATATAAATAAAGCAATTCTTGTAAATTTAAGTTATCCTCTTTCTCCCTGCGCTTCCTATCATTCATTAAAATAAATAAATAGGGTTCAAAGTCCCCCGGGACAAGTGAACAAGTCACAGAGCAAAGCTGGAAGTTATTCCCAACAATTCATTGAAAACAAGTAGCATGGGCCATATTTACAGGATATCTAAAAGTAACCCTGAATAGCCAGCCTGTGTGTGACCATCTCACCCTCCTCACTCTGCAGTAACAGAAGACCAGAAGAGCATATATTAGCTTTTTTCCAGGGTTATAGCTCATGAACCTGCCTCACAGCAGAACCTGACACATACAGGGCAGGCCCAAAAATATCAGCTAGGATAAAGCAGCACTAACTTAGGTAGGTAAAAAACAGCAATGTAGGCTAGTAATTTCTCAAGAATTATTTTACAAAGAGACTGTTTACAAGCACCTATTAAGCAATATTCTTTATGAAGTGAATGCTACCATCAGAACCCAACTGGTAGTGGTACCAGCCAGCTCAGCCACATTACAAAGATAAAAACGCCTTGAAAAGCTGAACTTTAGTAGGACAGGTTTACTCCAACAAGAACTTTTAGGGTTGTTCGTTAAGTAAAACCATGCATTACCTAAAGGTCCACTCTTTATAAATTTAAACTTTCCTTACAATCCACTACAGGAGATTACCAAAAGAAATGGGTGTTGGTTTCCGAGTAGGACAATGCTCCACTTTTCCTTTTGTAAAAGGAAATCAAAGCTCTGGTAGAAAAGCAAAGGTGTTAACCACTCAGATTTGAAGTGTAAAATCTCTGGCAAATTCTGGTCTTTCTTTGATATAGTTTCACCTGTGTTCTCCAAGACGTGCAGCCTGGGATAACAAACCTGCTCTTCTCACTCCCCACATCCACATTTTACTACTGACCAAAGTTCTGTAAAGCAGAACAGAAAGTGCTGAATTTAAAGCTTGCTCATGCACCAGCACTCTTATGAAATGCAGACGCACTGAAGTACCTTTCGGAAAGACCAAATGCCCTGCTTCACTTGAACGTGCAGTACTGTCACGGTGATAAGCTTTTCCAAACTACTGAGAGACCATGCTGTGATAAGCATATGTTGTTCTGTGGAAACAACCAGAAGTGGCCAGTGCTACTTAGTAATATCTGTCCCTGTAATTCAAAAATGAAAAAAAATGGTTGCTTCTGAATATTCTGAATATTCAGTATTAGTCTGCAAGATGTCCATGTGCAAAGGGTAAACGGACAGATGACAGAGATGACGGAATATTATTTTATAATGTCACGTGCTTAAAGCCTCCCATTCTTGGAGAAATTGTAAGCAAGAAAAGAAAAAAGTACTTTTTCTTCATTCTTAGCCGATTTCTTCTTCTCAGGTTTTAAATATTCATATAAATCATGTCAAAATAAGAAAAATAGTTTCGTGGACCATACTCCAAGAAAGCAGAAAATATTCCTGTCTTTATTTTTCCTCTACCTTCCGAGGAGAAGTTTTTAAATCCTCCTGGGCGCTACATCATGTACTACACTAGCCTCACATCCTGCGTAGCAAGCCACAACGACCACAAGGACCTCTGCAAGTAGCAAAGACCAACTCCTACAAGTATCTCTAATATGGTAGAGCAGTCCACTGTAAGAGGTGGGGAATGAATGAAACCACTAAAACTATTTTTACAAGTCTGCTGAAAACCACACATAGAGAAGATGACTAGAGGAGAATCATGTCATGGTGCAGCATGAGAGAGGTTATAATGCAATTTTTAGCTTCAAAGCCTTATGACTATGCAAGCATTGACCAAAATCCTTTTTCACATTTTCTTTTCCTCCCACTCTCATACAGCTTAGAAAAAAGTTTATAACATAAAGAAAGATGTATAGTAATATGTTCAGTACCTTGAAAGAGAAAAAAGCTGATGCATGCATATGCATGAAGTACTGACCTGACCTGCCAGTAGCTGACCAACCAGACCCACCAGAAGCTCAGAAACTTTATTTGTATAATTTTTGATAACATCCATATGTCAATTCACCTTAAAAATTTGGCAGTAAATAAAGAAAAAGCACAGCGCCTTGACTTCATATACAAACTTTGAAAGCAGGAAAATTAGGTCTACACTATCTTCTGTGCTCTCAAGTCACGTGAACAAGTTACCACTTGTCATTTAAGCTTGTCTAAGTAGATCTCAAAACATACATGCTCAGTATACACATGAACAACAACAAATAACTGAGCTGAGAGTGAATGATGTAACCTTACATGCTACATATAAAACTTCAGAAGTTACACTTATGATTTAAAAAAATACTTATTTTACACACATGCACACAGGCAAATATCCTGACACATATGCATAAACTATATCACAACACTGTATTCCTCAAACAGCCACACCAACAGTCTCGATTTTTTTCAGATACTACTTACAGAATAAAGTACCTGATAAATATTTTTGTATCGATCATTCTGCTTATACTTACTAGGCTCTTCCCAAACCCTCTAAGAACAACATAATTATTAAACTGCTTCATGTGCTTCTGTGGATTGCTAACAACTATAAGGCAACTCTTCCACAGACAAATTTGTTCAATTCTACTGTGCAACAATATTAAATGTCTTTTCACAGGGGAAAAACAAGATGAAAATTTACTTTTTTTTTTTTAAAGAGTTTTTAAATTCTCTATACTAGAGAGTTTAACAGATAAGGAAACAGTTTTCCAGCATAGCTAACTCACTGCAGTTCCTGAAGACAGCTGCAGTTACTTGTGGTTATCCTACACGTTTCGTTCAGCATAATAAAGACTTGGTCACTGTAAATACCAGAGTGGTCTAAACAGCCAGCCAAACTGAGTCTAGTCTCACGTGCATGTTCCAATACAAATAGGAACCTGTTCAGTAAAATAATGCAATCCTTCCGTACATCTCAAACTCGCTGACGAGACCATCAGGCCCTGAGCGCTCTCCCAGCTCGGCACCCACCTCGCGCTGTTCCCTAGGGCAGCAACAAGCCGCCGGCGCCCCCAGGCAGGACCGCGACGGCCCCCCCGGCGCGGCTGGCCCCGCTAGCACCCGCGCGCGGCGCCAGGCCGCAGCTCCCCACGGGAGCCGCAGCTCCCCACGGGAGCCGCAGGGCTGGCCCTGCGCTGAGCTGCACTCCCGGCCAGGCTCCTCGGCTGCTCCCACTTGGGCTTGTCCTGAGCCAGTGCCTCAGCTACGTAAATAGCGATCCTGGCTGCTCCAGCATCACTGACCGCTGCGGGGGGCCACAACTTTTAAGCTTTTCCTTTCAGGCTTTCAGAAAGGCCGCCCATAAATACTTATCTTGATGGTGCATAGGTCAATTAAAGGCACAGCTTTCCTCTTCCACCCCCCTCCACAACTCCGTTTTATTTTATGGCTAATACTCCTTTATGTGTATGTAAGTACCAGATCCTGGGGAGAATGAGTGAGAGCAGGCTGCCAAAATGATGTTTGCTGTGAGAAGCTTCCAAGACCAAAGCAGATGATACCTTGGAAAACAATAGTCGTAAGCACTTCCTACAAAACAGCTAATGGCTTAGATACCGTGTGTGAACAACAAAACCAGTATTATCAATTTCCCACATACTAAAACTGTGAAGTATCAAGGTGGAAGGGGAGGATCAAAGAGAAGCAGGGGGGAAATAGAGACTTATGTAAGTTACCTAGAACTCCAACAACCAGCCCAGCAAACCATAAGAGCTCCAATTGCCAGGAAAAGCTGTTCGGGATCTTCAAAAAGCCACCACACTAAGAGGACATGTGGAGAGCAGTTCGTAAGTAGAGGGAAACCTCTGCAAAGGAGGGTCTTTCCCTTAGTCACACCCTAGCTGTCAAATGAGCAGGGCCTATCCCAGAGCCACACTTAAGGTGTCTGTGGCAATCAGCTCTGCCTCTCCCAGCTACAACCCTGAGAAGCAGCTTGTAAAGACAGTCACAAAGATAAAATTGCTAAGATTACTGCATATGCCGAAAGAGGCTGGATACAAGGCAGACAGCTCGCTACTACTCCAAGAAACATTCCCATAACAACAGGCCTTCCCACCCATTTCTCGTGCACTCTCCTTGCCAGTTTTCAACAACGCGGAATAACTAGATTCTGTTATTTAAAACGAGTATTAGCATAGGTTACAATTTATAATTTTAAATAAGCATCTTAGATATGCTACAGAGGAATTTTATTTCTCCCAGTTTAGTTAGGACTCCTCACAGACGTGACTTTTCTCAGCTTAGCACTTTGAAAGCAGTTCAATCTGGCAAGAGCGATTTCTAACTGAAAGTGGCAACAGTCCTTTTGTTTTAATATATAAAACTAGCATTGCAACTGTGCCAGCAAACTCTCACTAACACTATGTCTAGTAATACGTCCTTTAGTACAGGTCACCGTTAATGTTAAGTCATTAGAACTATCTTCAAGTAACTTTCAAAGGACAAATCACATCATCTTCACCAATCAATGCACGACTCAATGCAGCAGGAAGTTCAAAAGCACCATTGTGGAAATCCATTCAAACTGACTTGATGTCTGCTGCTGATCTGAGCTTCTGCCACGCCAGATCCAAAGCGCTCGGTCCCAGACAGCCTGAGCAGCAGCAAAGCTTCAACACCGCTCTGAACTTGGAAAACAGACATTACTCTGACTCCACCTTCCGTATTACATTCAGAAACTCCTTCTTGGTAATATTCTCATTTAACTGCCAGTGGAAACATCAATTCAACTACATGAAGTTAAGAAAAGATGAGATTCCCGGGTGGTTAAAGGGCAGGCGTCTCTAGTAAAAGCAACTATTTTCTTTCCCTGCTTCTCCCACCTTTCAAGGGACAGCTGAATAACTCTCCCTTCCAAGTACTATACACCTATACCAGCAACGACAGCAACCAGATGCATCAAGTCCTACTGCTGCTTAAAAGAACAGGCAAATTCACCACCATCTAGCCATCCTTCCCGTGGGGTCCAGGCATCTTAGCTTAATTAAAACTCATTTTAACTCATAATATTAAGTAGTACCATAAAATACACAACTGCAAAGCACAAATAGGAACACAGACACAGTGAGGTTGAAGATAATCTATAATCCACTTCAACAGTAGCAAAATCCTAATTTTCTCCTTTTTGAACACACTTTCATTGAGAGAATAAAACAAGATTATGCCTCCACTCATACCCAATATTTAAGCAAGAATAAAAAGTAATATTACAGTAGATGCAGTAACTACTTAAGCTATTTATTTTTTAATAGGTACACATTAGAGTTATCTTTATACAGTCCAACAAAATATGCAGTGCATGTTACTTTCCTTCCTCGGAGAGGCAAATAACTAGCTAATATATTTCATTTTCCTTCTGTCCTTAATAAAATTATCAATGCAGACTACACAAAGAGAAGTCCACAAAATGCTCACCAGCTGGGCAGGAAGCACAAGAAATGCTCCTGAGCTGTAACTCAAAGTCCTTTCCTTATCTCTGTTACCTCCTGAGGAAGTTTCAGAAGAGGTTCTGGTATAAACCTCTGTTCTCTATTGCAGAAACCAGCATAGGAAAGGAAAAATTGGGCAGTAAAAAAGCAATGAAGTCAATTCTGCTAACTTACACTCCATAGCTAGTACTCTAAGACTTCCCTTTCTCTTAGCTAACGTTGAATCACATTCATTAAATTCAAGACAGGAACAGAATCTGAACTGCTTCAACAGAACAAATACTGCCAAACTCAGGGACACTAATTGTCTGTTAACAGAGAAAATCAGCAAATAGGTCACGGTAGTAACATTTTATGGCCATAACTAATTAAGACTTTTTCCAAATACCTAAAATGTACTTCAGCTATTTTTTTTAATACAAATAGTTCTGCAGACAATTTCTAAATTTCTGCATTCAGGAAGCAAAGCAGCAGCTTTTAGTGAGAACCCAATACCCACAGCCTATCATGGCCGTTTTTATTTACCACACGCAAAAACAGTAAGACAAACAATTTTACTTCAGTGTATTTGTATGTGGCCTGCTGTACTGAAATAAATTATGGCCACCTTCCACAGGCAACTAGGATCATAAAAACTTGCCATTTTTCTAGCAGAGCAATGGCCCCAAAGAATATACCAACTGTGCAGTACCATCTTTCAGAAATTCCTAATATGCTAGAGCTCAATGCAGAGTGCCTTGCCAAAGGATAGAAAGGAAAAAAAAATCACTACACTGCCCATTATCATGCTTATTTTGCTCTCCCTGCAATAAGTCTGTTTTACATTAGTCAGTAAGTAGTTCTATGAGCAAAAGAACTTACAAAGCTTCATTTTCTTTCCTCCCACCTCTCCTAGCCAGCACAGCAGACACTGCTGTTTGGTAACGTTTGGCTCCCAGGAGAAGCTTTACAGCAGCAAAAGTACCAGAGCTCATCTTTTCCACTGCTTATCTTTTACACAGAATTTCAGAGAAATTAGGCCCAGTCCTTAGTATAAATGGATCAAGACTTGTACGTAAATAGAGTGGGACAGTGCACTGACAAAGGATGCAGAGACACTATAAGAATGTTGTTTTCTTCAGAAAACAAGATTAAAAATGGCACAGATTTTCTAAAATGGCAGCATGAAACTGACTGCTATCCTCCGTTTACACTTTGTATTTCAAATTAGATCAGCCCGATTTTGTTTCTGAAGTTTAATTTTGAGGCAAACTGTACAAAGCAGCATTCCAGGATGAGGACCAGTTACCTACCTACCAAAAAAACCCAAAAGGAGACAACTAAAAAGCTCAGCCTAAATGCGAGCCTCCACTCTGAGTTCTCACATAGTTCAGTGATCTTCTACTCCAGCAGTTAACAGACAGACTTTGTTTTCCCAAGATTGTACTTTGGTCGGACACAACAGCTTGGTTGTCATCATCGGCCAAACAGATACAAATATCACAACAATATTCTCCTCCTAATCTGCAGTCTGCTCCTTTCCTTGTTTTAGCTACACTAAAATGGTAAAGTAAATCTTTTTTGGTTTCTGTTCCTCCCTGCCATCCCCCCAGATATCAAATCACTTTCCAACTCACACATGACTTAGAAAATGATCAGGTTAACTGGACGAAGTCTCCTGAATTCCCCCAGGAAGATCCATTCTTCAATTTCCCAAGTCACATTTTTGGAGAAGGACCAGGGAAGAAAGGTGCATTTCTGCTGCACTCCAGAAAAATATAAATAGATATCAGAAAAGGAAAAAAGTCACAGCACTACTACAGTTAAAAACAGGTCAGCAGACAAACTGTCCCACTGCACAGCATTTTTGCTACTTTTTTCCCCTTGTAATACATGTTAGTTTACAAGTAGAAAGGAGCTTCATTATGGTGTTTTATGAACATATAGGGAGACCCTTTCCACTCCCGAGTGGAGAAAAAAGATAAAGCACCTGCAAGGAGATTTCTCTCCACTGTTTGCAGTATTTAAGAGGCTATCCATAGCCAACAGACAGAATTCAGAGCAATAGAACAGGAGTAAAGAGCAAGAACAAGCAAAGAAAAGCGCAACTGCTGGAAAATGTGTGCGTCTCAAATTCCCATTTTCCAAAGATGACAGTATTTTTCCTTGTTTTAGATTATGCTCATTCATACCACTAAATTCAGAGTACAGCAGGTAACAAATCCCTCCCAAGTCTCCACACAACCACGTTATACACATCTGAAAGATCTTTTTTCTCTTGGACCGCCTCAAGAGTTAATAGACCTGGGACGTCCATCTGCCACCTCAGAACTCAGCCAGCACTGCACACAGGCTGAACTTTCTGTAAGACGTGAGAAATCTAACTACACAGGTGTCGCCTATGCCAAGGCTGGGATTCAACGGCTCACAGCTGCAGAAACGCCAAAATGTAGGTGGGCAAATAATGCACATCAACAAAGACACACCCACGCACACGCGTATAAAAATGGAATCACTTGGTTCATTTGTTGAGACCTTCCGCCCCAAACTCTAAGATGCCTTGCCAAGAAAAACAAGGAGGATGTTCTGGCCCATCAGAAATGTTCAATTAGCACCTGATGCTTTCCAGTACCCTGAGAAACTCCCTCAGTAGGGGGGAAGAGCAGGGGTCAAGTTTTAGTCTTTAGTCTCTCTCTGCAACCTCTTTCCATGCTTATTATGTGGCAGCAGTGCCACATAATATGTATCCTGTTAGTCACAACAATTACGAATCCAACACATTTCTCTTATATAATAGCAAGTATCTATGGAATCTAACCAGTCAAAGACACCTTTTCTCTCTGCCGGCTTTAAAGCAAAGTAACTACAGGCCAGTGTGTGCTAACAAATGTCTTGGCATAGAGTTCATACCGAAGTGGTAAAAAAAAAAACATTAAAAAAAAAGTTCCTATTGGTAACTACTGCAAATTTTTCTTTGGAAAATTCAGTCTCCCAGAGGGGAAGTGCTTTGGTTTCTGTCTTTAGATTATTACTAACCGCCTCGCTCCTTCCCCCTCTCCCCACCCCATGAAATCTATAGGAAGATTTCTGCAACATGAACTTCAAAAATCATTATGGAGAAGGAATAAATAGCTTTAGCCTTTGTGATATCAGAAAAAGCAACAGCCAACTAACATCTGGCAAAGAAAGAGAAGGCTTTGGAGTAGAAGTAGGTGTATTCTCACTCTGCAAAACTGGACCAATTACAAAAGATAATCAGCTTTACATAAAAGGGCAAATTAACATCTCTCCCCAGCTGTATACAAAACTAAAAAGCCTATACTAAATATTGAGGACTAAGTTGTATTTATGGAGATTCTTTCAGGTATTAATGCAAACCACTATGTATCACAATTCGAAATATACTGTAGCAAAGTTACCACTTGCGTCTTCTGTCACTGGTTTATCATCTGCACTACCAGGCAAGCAGAGAATACAGCGCGCGTGATGCAGCTAAGAACACTGCCTGAACATTCAGTGGGAATCACACCAGTTCAGGGTTATTGTTTTGGTTTGTTTTTAAATAAACTTGTAACAGTATTCAGTTTTCAAAGCACTAATTACACTTCTATTTTAATAAGTAAAGCAGCCACAGAAGCCTCTCTCTCACCCTTCATAGAGTCCTGCTGCCTTTCTTCCTTATAGGAAACCATCCTCTTGGCAGGTTTTTTGATACATCTCAACCATTAGAACAAAAACATGCAACAGAATGGACAATCCTATCATGATTTTACCTATTAAAACATGCTCACATCTGAAACTGTTTATTTCTGAACAGATGCAATGAATGTCATTAGAGACAATTCTCTGCTCCTGAAGAAAGGCTGTCTCTAGTTGGCTTCTAAACTCTTCTGGTAAGAACCTTCACAAAACTCAAAAAGCTTTCTAAAGCAGATGCTTATCACGATGTGCAGGTTGAATTTAAAGATACTTTAGAATTGCAGGTGGGTACCAAATTCCTCAGTTCTACAGGCCTGCTAGATTCACAACAGCAAATGGAGAAAAGTTCCAACAACTTCTTCAACACCACTTAGCACATTCAAGGCACCTTCCTTAAAAATCAACTTACCAGCACAAGCAGCTTTACCCACAGAAAGCATGAGAAGGTACCACGAACTTCAGCAATGCACAGTCAGATTCCTAACTCCTTAGCTCGTGACCCACATCTCAATGTGTTAAATTAAAGCAATCTCCTCATCACAGCATCACCGGTGTCAGTAAATTCAGAAACCTGTTTAATCTTGTGTCACTAATTAATATTGCCACATTTTTATTCACTGGAACATCCCTCTAAAAAAAGAGAGTAGAGACACTTCAGAATAAAGAAAAGCCAGGCTTTCCCTCCTGGTTGTAGGCCAGAAGATATTTATATCTCTGGTAACAGGACAGCTCACTTGTCCTTGGTTAAGTAGTTGATAGAGAAAAGGTGGTTAATTACTGTAACATACAAAATAAGAGCTGACAGCCAGAACCAAGAACCAATAATAATTTTGTGCAGAGAGTGAATAACAGCAATAGACCAAGTGCCCCCCTTCCCAAGCAACCAACCATGAAGCAAAGCAGAGAGCCCTCCACCACCACCAAGTCCTGGTAACTTAGAGCAAGTAAAAACTCCCCTGTCCCTGGTTCAGGCCTTTATTCATGGGCTGGGGGGTGGGGATAGGGCTGGTGGAAGATTTAGGTTCCCTGTCAGCTGGGATAATCCAATTAAAAGCATTCTCCCCTTGGAGGTGTAAGGGTGGGGGGACATGACCCATGAACATCAACAAGACTGAGCAGGAAACAAATCCCCCACACTTGATTGATGAAAACAAGAAGGAGAAAGAGAAAAAAAAAATCAATAAAAGTTAGTGCACAAATGCTGAGGGACAAAAACTTGTCACATCTGAAAGGCACTTGCTGGTTATCACAACCAGCAGTTTCATGTCCTTTCAAGTCTTTAACTAAAAACACAAAGTCTTACTTTTCCAGGAACAAGAAATGCCAGCTCAGAAATCATCCATCTAAAAACTGGTACAAATACTGTTTGGATTTGAATACTAAGGATCGGCAACCTTAACGTTGAGCGGAATGTTTAGTATGGCTTAACAAAGGTTTTGTGCAATTGCTCCAGTCGCTAAACAACAACTGTCTACTCTTCATATTAAATAATTCTTTAGCATATACTTCAAATTCAACCAGTTGTTTCTGATTTTTTCTTAATAGAGGAAAATACATAGCTAAAAACACTTGCAAAATAAATATATATTTTCGGATTTATGGTTCCTCTTCTAGGGTTCTCAGTTCACTTCTTTAGTTAAGTAAACGTTTCTATAAGTCCTACGCAGGAGAGACTGAAATCATTAGAATGGACTGTTTCGCTAGCAAAAAAAACAGAATTTTATGCCACTTGCATTTGAACAAAGTGATTTTTTTCATATTAAACCAAGTATCAATAGCTTTCTTTCAAAGTGAGAGGATGTGAAAATGAGAGCAGTGTTAACACGTTAACTCTGGATGCTTGAATGAGCCACAAGCTACTTAACTAAAGCTAGAGAAACTCCTGCTGATGTTACACAGGTGTGACATCTGACATATGAAAACACACCATAATTCAGCATATAAACTATATGAAAAAACGTAAAGTGCATTATCTAACTTGTACAGAAGATTTTTTGGACAGGCACACATTAGATTATCTCTAGAGGTCCTTTCCAACCTTAATGATTCAATGATTATTTATATAATAAATGGACACAAAACAACGTGTCTCATAAGAAAGTTAAGAAACCATGCAAGACACAACTCATCTCTATAATGGGGACTGAGCTATAAACATTGTTTCCAGAAATAGTTTCAAGAAGCATGACATGTCCTGTATTTTTCCTAAATGTATCGCAGAAATATAAAATATTTCTCCCTTAAGAAAAAAAAAAAAACTTTTTAAAAAATCTTACTAGGGATACTGAAAATCCTACAGTAAAAGATGTAACAGGCTTAAAGGCAGAAATGAGGAATGAGGAATTTTTTGACAAGTGTAACTATACTATCTTTTCTGTTAAATGCTCCAACACAGGCAATGAATCACGACAACTTAGTTTGAATCCTGTATAGTGTAATATTAACATGGTCAGTATTGTGGATTTTATGTTTTCCTTAAGAAAAAGGCTGATCCTCAAGATTCCTTCCTTAAGCAGATTTAAGAGCACTACTCTCAAAAGCAAATTCATTTACATTTTCACAAATCTTTAAGTACAGTTACAAAACATATGCAAAGCTCTCATCTTAATAAGAGATGTTCAGAAAATGGTTTGATGTTTTCCTAGATAGCATTATTTTAAAGAAACACTTTTACACATTAGCTGTTTGTGCTTGGCTTTTGCCAAAAATCAGCATGTTCACAGTTTTCCTTTTCACAACCTGTACCCAAACTCCGCTCGGCTGCTCTCAGATAGAGCAACTGCAGGGCAAAATCACAACACCAGGTTGCAAGCACACGTCTCTTTGGAAAACACTAAGTAGATAATATAGTGAACTCAGGGTGCAACTGGACTGCAATAACAGCCAAACCGTTTCCCTTTTAAAAACAAAGAATAGTATTTGGCATTAAAACACGGGCAAGCGCTAGACCAGAGATGCATCTCCAAAGCTCTACTCTTTCCACATAAGCTTGACAACACCAAGTGGCATTAAGCCACTGCCCATGAGAAGCAGAGCAGCCCTGTTCTGTTCATGTCCCAAGTAGCTACCTCTCTGTGATAAAATATATGACGAAAATATTAAGAAGTAATTTTCATGTTATCAAATGAATCAGATGCACAATAAAAATGCACTGATTTTATAGTAGAAAGTCCCTAACTCACAAAATCCTATGCCTTCACCACACCCTTCTAAAACCACAGCAGATACGAACTTACCAAAAAGTTTTCTAACCAAAGTTCAAAATATTGTATCATTCTCTATATTTACAAAATATCCAGTTTTTTCTATTTGTTTCTTTTTTAATATCAGAAAAAAATATTGTTAAGATTATATGTGAGCTACTGCAGTTCAATATTGGCTTACTTAAATCAGTTTTATTTAAATCTTAAAATAAACAGGAGAAACCTAGTTTATGCT
Source organism: Tinamus guttatus (assembly GCF_000705375.1). Next base: position 121,730 of record NW_010583420.1, on the reverse strand, counting down.
ACTTCTCGTCTCATCCTGTGTAGTCTCTAAGCCCAGATCTGTTTCTCAGACCACAGCCAAAGCTAAATCTAAGGACACAAATCAGAGGAAACTGGGCAGCAAGGAACCAGCTGTCACTACCCAACCCTGTTCCTAAGTCCCATTAGTTTTTCCATTTCCTTTATGGTCACAATAAATATAAGGAAAAATAGCCAGGTAGCTAACTCAGCAGAAGACATCTAGATATAATCTAGAATTTATTAAATTCACTTCAAATAATCCTGCAAAAACATAATCCAGTTTAAGGAGCAGCACGCCTCTTTATTGCAAGTAGAAAGTGTTTATCTACAGTTACCTATCAGTCTCCAAATTAAATATTATCAAGATGAACTTTGAAACCAAATGTATGCTGGGAGGATGCACACTGGGGTGTAAGGGAAATGAAAAGCACAAGGACCCGATAAACCCTTCTTTAGAAAGTATGCCAACCCTTCTGTAAGAATTGCTTTCTGGCACAAAAACCAAGTAACCTAAGAAAATTACATGTGTTATCACACGCAACTGGGTGAAGCTGGGTAGTTATTCCCAACTCAAACTAAAACCAACCAGGTAAATGTGCCCATCCATGAAAGGAACCAAAACTGTCCAGTCATTGAATCTGTAACTGTTTTTGAAGAAATAAATTTTACATACAAAGACTTGTATAAATTCTAACTAATTTAGCTAGCAAGATCTCATCAGAGATCTAGTTTTATCATCAACGCTAAGGAGAGTTTTTAGGACGGCTGCTCCTGAAAAGCAAGTGATAAAGGGCATAAAACAAACTGTACCAATGTAAAAAAGGCAGGTAAAGATGCTTAATTCTGCTGCTGATAAAGATGTCAAACCTTTACCTGACTCCAAAAAGGCATTAAAAAGAACATATGCTCAGAGACCAAAAACTTCACAATGTAATACCAAACACATCTACAAGTTCATAATCTTTATTATACTATCAATCAAAATTAACAACCAATAAAACACACAAAGAAAATCACATTTTATAACCTATTTCCCAAATTCATGCACCAAAAACATGTCAGAGAAGTGCTGCTTGAAGGCAATTAATAATTCTTAATCCCTTTCAATCTGAATAGGCACTGATCTAAAACACCTAAATTAAAAATATTCACATTAAATAGCATTCATAAATGTTTTGTAAACTAGAAGATCTTTCTGCACAAAAACAAACAACAAAGTTGTCTAAAGTCAAGTAATCCACTTTTACCAGTTCTGGAACAATAACCATTGCAAGTTACTACAATTGCTACTAACAACATGAAAAATTGTGTCAAAATCCCGAAAGTTGATTTCCTGACTCACTGGATGTTGCTGTACCTTTACTGACTATATTCAAGAACTATTAACTACACAATTTCTTTTCCCTGTTGCTATTGATCAAATAAATCCTAAGGTCTTCTTTGCAACTATTCCAGGAGTTCTTCAAGTCTCCCTTCCTAAAGCAAGAATTTTAAAAGCCCCTCCTCTGTAATTTTCTTGCTTCTTCTCTGAAAATCTCCAGTTTTGAATCCTTAATGAATGGAGAGAATGAAACCTTGATTCCAGCACCTGCCACACTTACCCTAGGAGGTATCTAGTCCTACTTGATACACCTCTGCTTGTATGTTCCTTCTGGCTAACATTACACTCACACTTTACGCTCCAAACACCACATCAGGAATTTCATGCCTGTTTTAGAGTCACTGCAGTGTATCTCCTTCCTGTAAAATCTTACACTCCTTCCTGTAAAGTCTTACACTCCTTCCTGTAATCTCCTTCCTGTACAGAAATTAGTACTTTCGCTTTCACATGACATAACTAACCCTGAAGTAGCAAACTGGTTTTATTATTTACCATAGTCTTAAACTAAAGATACTTTATGAGTGACATCTCTTATTCATAGAACAATGTTATTACTTCGTTCCAAGAACAAATCTATGCACACTAAAATATATCCACCCAATGATGGATTTTATAGTGCCAGATTCTGTTACCAATGTTTGATCCATAAAACATACAGTGTAAATAATGTTTTATATTTAAAGATCTCAACATATTTTATTCAGTGGGTAAGAATCACTAATTTCATATATACTTGAGACAGCAGATCACAGAAGTTGGCTGATATGTAACAGATAATTGACATCAAAAGTTCAGACACAAAAAAGGCCTCCTGAAAACTTCTGCTGCACCTCACTCATTAAAAACTCAGCTCTAGAAACTAACGGTTCGTATGCAAGAGTGCCTTGCTCTTGTTATAATTTTTCAGTGATACTGCAAAACCTGGAACAAAACCAGGAAATTAATGTTTTATCGCATCTTTGCTGTAGAAGCAAAATTAAAAGTGGGGCTGAGAAACTACAACACTTCACCGTTATGTATTTTTCCTTCGCAACTCTTCTCATACCAACAGTCACAGTACGGAAGACCGACTATCACAAGTTAATAGTGGGCCTGATGAACTCAGGTGCTTAGGTATGTTGTCTCCAGTTCATTTCAAACACAATATAACGTTCCTGCATGCATGGAATTGCAAATCAAGGCCTCAAAGGCTTATCAGACATCTCTTAATCCATCTGATAAAAAGAAAGAATGAATAGTGAGGTCTGCAGTCAGCCATCTGCTCAAAAATTTAGTTCCCCTTTGAGTAATACAAAAGACAGACAGACTTTCCAACTGGACATTAGACTCTTGGAAGAAAACTTGTATTAACCTCTAGTCAGTAGGCAACTGTAATTTGTGCCTTAAAACAAGCACATCAACCTCACCAGCTTCTAAGTGGGAAAAAATAACTGCTTTCCAAGAGGAAAAGTGTGGATGAAAAGTGTATCTTATTTTCCCTCTTTGAGAGTCTCCAGCCTGCTGCAAGATGACAGGGGGCTGCCAGTATGTATCTCCCAAACTCTCATTTACAGGTGATCTTCCCTCAACAGCCTCTCTCATGAGGCACTGATCTTTCTCCTAGATACGGAGAAATTCTGCACTTCACTGAGGCACAAATTCTTGCAAATTTCAGTTCTATTCTTCAGATTTTCCATCCTGTTAAGTTCTGAGAAAAACTTTCTGCAGCAGTAGCAGAGTTTAAAAGAAATTTCAAAAGAAATTTCATCTTCAACCCTATGGTTGATTTCAAAAGTTTGTAAAATTTACAGGATTAGCAGTTTTAGAAGTCTGAACTTCACAGAAACAGATGTAGTTTTACTTATGCATTCAGTAACATAGATCTTGTCACTGACTGTAGGCAAACTTTGAAATACCTTTTTTCTGAAGCATCACTTTAAACAAACAAACAAAAAAAATAGTGAAACACTGCATTTAGTGTAATTCTATTATCTGTGCATACAACCTCAGACAGAAAGTTCGTATTTCAGAAAAGAGATAAAATACTTGGCAAAAATCTGTCAAGCCATGAAGGTTGCTTAACACTGTTCTGTTCAATACTTTTTCCACAATGAAATATACAAAAAAAACACAGGTCTGCGCTGAAATAGGGGTGAGAATTCCCTGCATCATTAGCCTAGTGCTTTTAAAAGGAAAAGATTATTGATATATGGAAACAACTAGTGAACACATATGCTACTGTAAGGAAGTTCTACTGTAAAAAGCTAGGAAGTCTACTAAAGGTCTTCCAGAGGGAATGAGAATCTCCTAATAGTGATGCTACACCAGAGCAGTGCAGCAGTCAAGTACAACCAAGATTTGTGACCCTTCATAATTCGAGAAAAAACACCAAGAGCTCAACATGTGCTAAACAAAAAACTCTTCCCTCTTTTTAAATGCTACATTGATGCACTATCACAACCAATAGCTGATAAAGCAATTATTTTTTAAGTATTAATGCTGAGGTTCATTCAACGTCAGTACACTTTTTCCTTACTCAAAAACTATGTAAGAAACAATTTCTCTCTACTTTAAAAGTGATGAATTCCTCTCAAAGTGCCAAAACAACTCATACAAAAGCTTGACTTAATCAGCAAGTATAGTTAGTGCTAGAAGTTTAGCATTTTTTAATTACTGCTTTCCATAGCAAAGCTATTACAATATATTGAGCTAAAGACATTTGTAGAAGGCAAAACACACAGTGACAGAGGTTTTTCTCACTGGTTCGCATCATTTTAATAACTGACTTGATATTTCACAGAATAGAAAGAAATAGCAGCAAAAGCAAACATAACCTGTCAAGACCACAAACATCTCCTAAAGAGCAGTTGAAGAACTAACTTTAATCAGGCCCCTTAGCACACAGTAATTCCAAGTGTGTTGAGGCAAAGAGAACACTATAAAATTTACGAATTGCTGCCTTAACTATTGGATGGTATCAAACAGCACCTCAGAAACCAGCAGTTTCCATTACTTTTTTGAAGTTTCATAAGAGTAACTCAAAAATACCTGATAAAAGCCGAAGCAATAACCTGTATAACCCATCCCTGCAAACTTAAAGGCTAGAAGTATATATTAAGAAAACATCACACTAAGTAAACTAATCACAAGAGAACGCTTTTCATGTAGTGAAGGAAAGCAATTTTGACAAACCTTGTTCTAAAAATGCATAAAGATACATACTCCTTTAAAGGAACAAAAGGAAACCTATAAAACACAGATCTGTAAATAGATCTGCTCATACACTAGCAGTGAACAATTCAGAACAGCACAAAACTCTAGAAGATCCTAATATTAAAATCCTAATGTCTGCGGCTTTTAGGAAGCAGCTACAGCAGGTGCCTGAGAGAACAGCATAACTTGTTGCCATGAAGTGCAGTCTCCTGGATATGAAGGACTAAGGATAGTCTCTCACTCACAGATTTTCCTCTGCTCTTCCCACTTAGATCAGATACCAGGGTTTAATGAAAGAAAAAGGAGAGGACCCCTCCCCACACAGACTCCTCCCAGACCCCATTTCTTAAACAATTAGCACTTAATACAGTCCTATTATTATCACAGTTCTTTCCTAATAAAAGTAACAAAAATAACTTCCATCCTATGTTTTTAAAAGCACAGCTTTTCAGCTACATTTCAAAAATCAATTCTGAATGTTAACATTCTAAATATTAAATTCAAAACTAAAAAAAAAAAAAAATACTTACACAACCTACATTGTTTACCTTTCAATGTTTTCCATCAGATAATCTCATAGCAGAGTTAAAAAAGGGTAATACAATCAATCCACCAAAAATGAACTTCACTGCCACAGGTTCAAATCAAATTTTAAGTTACTTTCTATTTAAAAGTCAAATACTTAACACAAACTCTTGTTAAAAATAACCTCTCTCCTAGAAGTAATGACTTCAAAGAAAGCTTGCACTAGTATCCACAGAAATCTCCTCTTTCCTTTTTTTTTGGTTTTTATTTTTCACTTTGATGTTGTTTTAATTCACAGAAAAGCCTTCCAGATTTGACTACTCCAGCAGAAGCAACTGCATTATTCTACCAAAAAACAAAACAAAACCTTCAGATCCATCCACCAGTTATTTCTAAACAGACAATATTCAAAGAACTAGATGAGGGATCTTTTATTTTGGGGCGGGGGGGAAGGCAGTCAGATGTTGAAAAAAAAAGAAACCAAAGAATGTTTCATGGACAATATACTCTCTCACTTGCAATCACAGATGTCTCTCTTCTTAGCTTGGACAATACAGGTGAAGAAACTGTTTACACAGTAGCAAATAATTATTTTAATAATAGCAGCATGTAAGTGGCTAGCAACCTCAACCCTTCACTGCGTTTTAACTCTTCTCAGGCTTCCTTCTTCTCACATGCCCAGCCAGCTTCCCCACTCTCGTCCCTGTCCTAACGAGCTGCTCACTTGGGCCTGCTGCTCCATGATCACACCAACTAACCAGGAGTCGGATTCTTGTTCTCTTCTATTATAAGGGTCACTAGGACAGGAAAAGAAAAGTTGGCTCCCTGTTTCCACTTGTTCAGTCTGCCTTTTATAGTGTGGATTTTGAACTCTTCCAGGAACCACCAGGAACAAAGCAAGCCAACACTCCATGACAGAAGCAACTCCAGCAGACCAAAAATTCACAATCTAAAATACTCCATTCAGGCTCTGATGGAGAGCAGGATTTTAAATTTAAGAACTGTATCAGGAATGGTAGAGCGCTTATCAACAGCATTCTTAATTGCTAATAAAAAAATAAACAAATAAAGGAAGCTTATGTTCAATAAAGCTTGGTTATATTTTGGAATCTAAATATCCTGAGATATAATCAAATTTCTACAAAAATACAATCCAGCTAATGCTTCCCATTTGTGATTTTACAAAGTTTACTGAGATCATGATATGAAGCACTTTTTCAAAGTCTTTTAAGCATAAATGCAGCAAAATACTCATCATCTCCACATGAGTGAAGTGAAACAACAGAGTAACCGAGTACTCATGGCAAAACTTCACTCCAAACTCTTTTCATTGAACTCAACTTTTTTTTTCTCTCTTTTCTATTATTAGTTTGTCATTCTGCCCTATAGAAATAAGAAACAGCCCTTCCACCCCTGCCCCATGAACCCCTTTTTCAAGCAACAGGCTGTCCCTTACTACTACTATTTGGGAGTAGAATTTGTATCTCCCTTACAACATTCCCAAAGCTACCCTATTTCACCTCCTTGCCTCCTCTTTCCTGTCTATAATTCTTTTATACCAATATCATTCTTAGTCATTCCTTTGAAAAGGACTACTAGGATCATCCACCTTCTCAGTCTGTTCATCCTCAGGCACAATAATGCTAAAACTTTGTAATTTCCCTTTTTCTGTAACGGAAACACTCCTCCACATCTACAAGGCCCTTCAGAGTTCTCTCCATGCAAACAACAGGAGGTTTAAGTCCCTATTTGTTACTGTTACAGAACTTCTGGTTCTGGTAAGACCACTAATCTCTTCCAACTCCATGTTTGCCTGCAAGAACTGACCTACAACTAACAGATACATTAAGGGGGGTAGCTATCCAGTAAGTTTCAAACTCCTGCAGACAGAGACACAGCACAGGTTAATTTAACCTCACAAACTTCACTAGGACTCTGCATTTTAAAGTGTTTTTGTGTGTGTGTGTTTTTGGGAAGACAGAAAAAAAGACTGTTTGGGGACTTCAAGGGAATTGAGGATTTGGGGAGGGAAATAACACTAGAGATTTTTCAATAGCGTTTGTTTTCTTAAGTTAAGCTAGATCATAGAAAAGCAACAGGTCCTTTGTAGCAGTTCCAAATCAAGCACACTAATTTTATAATAGTCAAATGTACAGCAATTAGGAGAAGGAAAAAAAAAAAGTTTTTCCAGAACCAAGACAATGGAGAACAGACCACTCAAGCAGTAAAAAAAGAAAAGAAAAAAAAAAAAGAGGAAAATACAGTAGCCTTAAAGCCACTTAATATTAGGACATCAATTAGGATGTCTGTAAAGACTCTTCACAATCATTTGTGATATGTATCCCTTCATTTAAACAGAATTAGTCACAAAATGAAAAATATAATTACTTCTATTCCCTGCATGTACATATTTGCAAAACTACAGGAATTCTATACCAATAAATAGTACTTCAGTGTAAGTCAAGAAGACACAGAACATGGAAAAAATATGTTCTTTAGATATTGCCAATATACAAGTGTCCACAATACCCACAGCATTTCAACTATATTCTAACACCTACCTTCAATTCACATTGACAGAAAGACTCAGTAAACCGTGACAGGATATAGAAAGAAATATGCAGGGAGCTGAAAGTTGCACATAACTAATCTGAGAGACAAAGTTAACGTGTTCCTGGCTCAAATCAGCTCAGCTTTGATTTGCTGTATAAAATATACAGCATTCAATGCAACTTTGGTTATTCTGAGCAAGTTGGGGCCCATCTATTTTATTAACAACATATAAAATGCGCTTCTTTGTTCCATTACATAGTACAGATATTCATTTACTTAAATCAGTATTTCCCTTCAAGCTAACTGTATAGAACAGTTTTCTTCTCCTGCTGTACTAAAGTAAAATATGCACACAAACACTTTCAGATCAGAATAAATATTCTCCACTGTGCTAAAAGCCTGGGAAAGCAGAAGTAACAGTGGGATAGTGTTCTTTTTACTTATAAAACTATAATTCATTCATTTCCATCATTATTATAGACTTCCATACATCAGGACATTCATCAGTTATTAAATACAGATGGATTTTGTGAGAACTTCAGAACCACCTTCCTATCTTAAAAAGCATGTCAATACTCAAAACTAGAAATGTTCTCCTCATCCTCCAGATGTTTTCATATATGTATAGCTCCACTAAATACAGCTCCACTGAAATCAGAAGAATTACCAATTGTAGCAAAACTAAGAACAATTATAAGACTATGCAAAGTTATCATTTTTGGACAGGTGAACAGGAAAAACTAGAGAGCACAAAAATAGGAAATTATAATACCTTGAAAGGTAGCACAGAATAGCAGCCTTGCATGTGTGTTTACATCTGAGAGCACTGAACTTTCAAGTGTGGTCAATATACAAAAAACAGTGTGCAAACATACGATACATGCTTTTAGCATCATTCTGGACAACAGAATCACGTTATTGGTGATCTACAGATATCTCTGTATTAATCCAAAGAAGGAAAAACAAATATGAACTACAAAAACACCTGGATGCTGTAAACGTATTCGTGGTGCACAGGAACACTAAAACATACCTAAAAATATTTTCTGTGTTTCACGTTACCATTAACTATCTATTATAACAAGTAATGATAATGCAGCAACAAATATATCTTTATATCGCACGTTGTTAGCTTTTCACAGAGCATCAAGAAGCTCTACCTTAAAGCTCTAAGTTTAAATTTACTATTTGAACACTTTGTTTTATAACTCCATACTAAGAAAAAACATAGTACTTACAAAATACAAAACGGACTTTAAAATTCAGTCAGTATTTGGGGTTTTTTAAACTGTAACCATTACCATTTCTAAAAGGAAAACCCTGCTCTTCCCTGTTTCTCACATCAGGTAAGCCATCACCGAGTGTATTATTACTGTCTACAACAGTCTATAAAAACACAACAAACCAATTGACTTAACTGTGAACATTTCCCATCTATGTTCCTGCTAAGAGAGACTTCAGTAGGTGCTAATTTGGATTGTTATTTTCTGATTGTTAAGTTCTACACAGCAGCTGAAAATGCAGTTTGTTTCCGTTTTTAGGAGGTTTAGTCTATGAAGTACTCAACTACGTAGTTTATCACCGCAATATAAAGAATTATGAAAAAATAATAGCACTATAATATAGTTTTTAAAAGAAAATATTTTTCAGTGGTAAATCTAGAATACGATTGCTTATTACTGAATATTGAAATAAATCTAAAAGTAACTCAGACATACCACTAAATAAAAGTTTATTTAATCTTTCTGGCCTTAGCAAGAACTACTACACCTGTAAAAATAGAAATTTAAATTATTACTTCCAAAGAAACTGCTGTTTTTGTTTCAATGTAGTCTTCCAAGCATGGCAGCACATCCAAGCACATCATTTAGCTCTCCTCATGTCAGTAATAACTGGTAATTTATAATATTTCTGAAAAATCAGCAATTGCTCAAATAAAGGTTAATTAAAGATAACTCACCACCATCCCTCTCTCTAACTCTGTGAGTATGCACACTTTTTGCTTTAGTGTGCCCTGGGGTGTCAACATATTTGTTTTCAGGGCTATCAGAGCGTCGCAACATTTTATTTGGTGGTGAAGGATCTGTGGTGTCTCGCATCTTGTCATGACGGTGATCACCACCACTGGGGTGACCCTTGGATGAGTATTTAAGAGCCTGCAAAATACAACAAGAGGACAGGCATTTACATTAACATCTGTTCAGTAACTTTAAGTGTAAAGTGATATATCTATATTTCAGATCTCTTCCCAGAAAACATTTTAAAGTTATTTAACTTCCCATTTCGATATTAGCCTTTCTAGTTTTAATTACCTACATTACAGCAACAAGTTCTGCAATTAGAACTCAAACCCTTTTCTCCCACTATGACATCCAACCTAACATTTACTGTTAGGACAAATCTAGTTTCTCTGTATTTTCACTGGTGGACTGCACACATTCAGCAGCAAGTGGCCACAGAGCTCCCGACACTTTAGGAAGAAGCAGAAGTCCCTGGTTGTTATTAAAATGATGAACAAAAAGTTATTCAAAGTTTACACTAGTTCAGGATGTGTCCTTCTTACAGCTGATGCCACTTTCACCCCTACTTAAAACTTCTGCAAGCTTTTTATCTTTACTACTATATCTCAATAAAATAATAACAAAAGCTAAAATTTGGGGGACTTGCAACATGGAATATGACGGTTTACTTGGAAATATTTACCAAAAAAGGCACTTTCTGCATCTCTTTGACCGCTTGGTTTTGCGGTGTGAACTTCTGAGTGGGAACTGTTTACATTTACATGAACTGTCACTAAGAGCTGTCTTTGACTGTCAGGTTCCATTTCACAGTGATACAAATACACAAAAAATATAATAAAACAACAGCTCAATTACGTGCCCTAAGGAGAGCACCGCTACAATATGCCAGCATTCCCCACATTCACACCCTCAGAACTAAACTTATCCGTAGGCCAGGCAGGCGAACGTAGTAACTCTTGCAGAAATTACGGTCCATCTCAGCAGTTCATGGAACCGACGGTGGTTTCTGACCATCGCTAGCAGCTGGCAACTGCAGAAATTAAGCCTCACTGGCAACCCCGGTTATTCAGTGTCTAAAATCATGCCCTGCTCAGGTTACAGCCCACAGCAGCAGTTTTGGGGAGAAGAAAGGACTTGGGAAAGGGGGCGGGGGGTAAGCACAAAACGTCTTTTGTTTTTAAAAGGGAAACACTCACCCCCGCCCCAGCTCTCCCCTCACTGCGAGCGACCCCGGCTCCCGCTTCCCCTCCCCTGCTCCTCCTCCCGGGCCTGGCGGCCGGCGCTCTGGGTACCTGGTAGGGCTGCGAGTCCCCCCTGCGGTCGTGACAGCTGAGGAGAGAACGAGAGAGAGAGAGAGAGCGAGACGTTAGCAAGCACCCGTTACCGGCCACCGGGGAAGGGGGCCCAAACATGGCGGAGGAGAGGGGGGAGACCCCGCGGGGCACGGGCCCGAGGAGGAGGAAGGGATTTACCCATCACTGAGTCTCTGCTGTTTCCTCGCATACATTACCATCAATGCCCGGCCTGTGTGCGTGAGTGTGAGGGGAGCCGGAGGGGACG
>NW_010583420.1:77333-99281 GCF_000705375.1 Tinamus guttatus | reverse complement strand
GAGGGCAGATAAAGTAAATACGCGCGTGTCCGTGGGCCTCTGTGTGTCCGTTACGCTCCCTCTGTTACAGCAGGAAGCAGTGAAATGCCTGCGGAGCAAGGAAGTTAACAAAGCGGGTTTTTGAATTCTGGAAGGATGATTTTTAAGATGACATTAAGAATTTAATAAATGCCCAGCTGTGATTTTTAATACTGCAAGGCTCACAACTTAAATGTCTTCAAGTTATTAAAAAGGCCTTCTTGCTCAGCCTGATACCCAGTTTCTCAAATGCTGCTCGTCCTCAGTGTTTCGCTGCGGATTCCACCCTCCATTACACACCAGCCAAAAACCTGCCATGATGATGGCTGTAAAAAAGACACCTTGTAACCCATGGCTATAAATGCAGTCGTGTACAACTTGCTTTCTTCATGTGACTATCAAAATTCCCTTTTTTGCCACCACTGGTGCCATCACCAGCTTCCCAAGGAGTTGTGATAGCTCTGCTGCAGCCAGGCAGCTCCCTGCGCATCCCAAGGCAGAGGAGCGCGGGTCGGCTCCGTGACGGTACTGGGCTCCAGGCCGGGCAGACCCATGGGCATCATGTCCTGGCGCAGGACGTGGTCTCACTGCTGCTCAGAGAGCCCTGCCGGGACAGGAGCGTGGGAGCACCAAACCAGCAAGAGGCAGCATCCTAGGGGGCTCTCAATGTGGCGTTATAGAGAAGGTGTCTGGAACGTGTGGGGAGCTTGCTTCAGAGCATGAAAAGCCAAAAATGTGGTCACAAATGTGAGCACTTACCTGGAGGCTGAAGAGAGGATGTAGAAATGGAATAATTGATACAACTGGAGCTTTACTGGAGAGTAAGGAGGGAAACAAGCAAGGATAAAGAGATCTGGGCAAAATTATGTTGGAAAAGGAGAACTTTGTGAGAACATCCAGAAAGATGGAGAAGAATTTTCATGAGAAGAGGATGTCACAAGAAGTGTCGAAGTTATCTTGTTTTTTAATTTTTATAAAATGAAAACATACATTTAGTACATAACACAAAGAATAAATTATCACAATAAAATCCTCATCAACAAAACATAGATAATGTCCTTATGCCATTTCACAATTATTCTTGCCAGCTGTTTTTCATTTGGCACAAACAATGGCAAGGAGGCTTTGCAGGCATCCTAACATGAGCTCTAGACCTGGATGATTCATTTCACTCATCACAGAGAGGGCACAATAGGAGGGACCACGATGAAAATACAGAAAACAATGACTAGGGCTGCACATAGTTGGCTCTCGTAATTTTATAATACGTCCCATGGTATTTTGTGGTTTGCTTAAAGCCTCAGCTCCCAGATTCAAGTAGTAAATGAGAACCGTAGCTCTCATACCAGAAAAACAAGTTTCTAATGTTCACAAATGCAAAAGGACTGAAACTTGTACTGAACAAGGAAAGGAACTAGAATACATCATTTTCAGAGCCAAGTTTGTAGGGGTTTTAGCTAGAAACAAAAATGTACCTTCTGACCCCCCAAATAATCCAAAGGCTTAGTAAAGATAGGACTTGAACCTCCTGTCACAGCTTGGGTCAGGATTGTATTTAAAGGGCATTGAAACCACTAGTTGCTTAAACAAACGTTGGAAGGTCTTCTATCCCCATGTTTCTCTGTCCTTAGCAACATTGCTGTAGAATCTTGAACAAAACAGGACTTTTCCCTGTGCTTCACCGTTTTTTACCTCAGCAGAAGCCGATTCAAGCAGACTCTGCTTCCAACAGAGTCTCTTTCCGATCCGGAGTAATCCTGCCTTGTGCCAAACAGCGCTGTGCGGTGCCGAACCCCCGCGCTCCTCCTGGCCGGGAGCGGAGAGCTCATCCCAGCCTATTGTTCCCTGTGCCTTTGTCTGGGCCCGCGGAAGCCAGCATTGTGCTTTACAGTTTACTCCCTGTCTCTGGGAAGCAGTGGGACATGAAGCAGAAGGACGCAGCCCTCCTCGCTGATTCAACCTCAAAAATTCGGCTGATTTACGAGAGGGAGCCCGAGCGCGGCAGCGGTGCTGGCGCCACATGGAGCTGGGCAGCCCGGCCGCACCGGGCGGCGGGGGAGCGAGGCCTCCTCGGCCTCCCGCGCCAGCCTTGCACCGGCCACTCTTATCTCTGCTTCTCAGGAGCACCGTGAAAATGTGCGGAGAGATCATAGGAATAAGCCTCTTCTGTTCTTCATGTGGTGTTCCCCACAAGTTGCTTATTCCAAGGTAATATTGAAGGTCTAAATTGAAGGAATGACAGTAAAGCAAAGAGAAAAAATAATATCTCTTGGACGCTTTCTCAGCATTTAGTAGGATTGAGTTTTGGTTTATAAAATGCTCCTTGAGCAGGTTCACTATGTCACTGGTCTAGGGGGAACCGGTACTGCTTTGTTCCTCTCCTGCACCATGAAGGATTGGCATTGATTTAAGGAAAAACTTATGCATGGGGAGTTACTATTTTTTTTTAAAGGGAAAGTGTTACAAGAGTCCTTTTTATTTATCATTCTTTTCCTCACTATCTTTATGTACACAAGTTTGTACTGGTGAAATTTTACGGCCTCTGGAAGGAACATTTAAAATGCATATAAACATATTTAAAAGTCTATTTAAACTTTAAAAATTGTTTTATACAGGAACGTTTTCAATAGAAGATCACTGGCAAATCTGTCTGTGTGTTTCTGCCAGGCACCAGGATCAAGCACCAAACTTTCCAAAATTCTTAGCTGCCTGCCCTGCTCACAGTGTCGTTCGTCATTGCCTTTACAGCAAGAATTGTCACGTCTTTGGTAACAGGATGGCACTTCCAGTGCCTGAAAGACAGCTGAATGATTTTGTAAATCAGCTCACAATTTGATAACTTTGTTCGTGTCAGATTGATCATGCCAGAGTTTCAGGAGTAGTTACTCACATTCAGTGGCCCTTCGTGTTGTAAAATCTGCCGCAAACTCTCTGAAAAGCACCAACAAAGCTAAGAATTTCACCATGTTACCCAAGCAGAGAAATGAAAACAATAAAGAAATAAAGTATCTTGTTGTACAATCAATGTACAATTAATTAATTTACAACAATTAATGTTGTAAACTGACATGAAAAAATCTTATGACAAAAATATCTTGTGGAATAATGAATGCCTCACGTCACCCCTAGCCTTAAAATGTCAGAAAAGCACATCAGGATCCAGCGTTTTCTGCCTCCTGCACATTGTGTGAATGCTCTCAACATTGCGCTCTTGGCTGGGTAGCACGTTTGCATCTGTCTTTTGCATATATGGAAAAGCAGCACAAGGCCCAGTTTCACCCATCCCGTGACCTCAGGCAAAGCCTCAGTGTATTCTTGGATTAGCAGATTGGCACTTCTGACTGGCACAAAGTTGATTCATCCAGAAATCTACCCTCTTTTTACAAAGTTGCGTTCGAGAAATTGAGCAAGACTCATTTTGTGAAACGGGCCAGATGTGTCGACTGTAGCCTCTGGGACCTGGACGAGATGCTTTGCAACCAGAACAAAAACTGATAGTTATTGCTGCCTCATTCCTGTTCGCTAGAAAACAGAAGACATCTAAAAATCTACTCAAGCCACAACTTTATGTTTGGCTGCTTCAGAACTCACTATTTAGACACTGAAATACATAACCTGATTTTGTTCTGCTTCCAGGCACAGCAGTTTTGCTGGACATGGGGCACTGGTGCAGGAGGAGCTCAACTATAGCGCTGCCGTGTGCAAGAGCGATCAAGGTGGAAGAGACACAGCTCTGAAACGGAGCAATGGTTAAAATCCTAGACAGTTTGCCTCTCTTGGACAACTGTTCTGCACTCGTTGAGTTAGCTTGTCTGTTCTCAAAACTGCTGCCTTGGGAGGTAAAGAATTATCAACACCATAAACTGATCAAGATCAGATGTGCCAAAGGAAAGGCCTTGCTCAAATATCAAAGCAGTCTTGAACTGCTAAAACAGACCAAATGAGTGAAGCCCCAAGGGAATCAGAGCTGCAGTTTGTGACTGACCTTCATTCGAGCGGGGCAACGCGTGCTCCAGAACGGCGACGCTCCGTCCAGGCCCGTTTTGTCTCGCGTGGCCTCCCCGGGAGGCTCCGCTGCGGTGTCACTGCTGGGCAGGGAGGCAGGCGCGTTCATTGCATCCGCATTCCCAAAGCTTTTTCCACACTGAACTCTTGGGCAGTGACAGTCCCTGCTTTGTGACTTCCCTGCACCTGCCCTGCCTGCCTGGCTCCCTCCTTTCTTTTTGCACTATCAGTTGCAAAATGCTTCCATGTTTTCTGCATTCTCAGAACCCAGTGGCTGTCCGCCTTTGTGGGCCAAAGGAGCTCTTCAAGGGGATTTTCCATACCAGCAGAGCATTTGTCATCAGGAGAAGCTCTCAGTCAATTAAAAGGACAAGTATTACAAGAAAAAAACAGGTATATTTTATCTTTTCAGTCATATATAAGACAAGAGGGTCTCAACGCCTCAGTCTTGCATGCGTTGCCTTTTCAAAACATTTTACAGAGTAACATTTGACTAGAGACCTTCTAGGCTTCAGCAAAGTTCAGATTCAAATCTAGTCTCCAACTTTACTTTGTAATGGACCCGAACTGCACACTGGACTTTGGGGATATTCACAACCACATTTTCATCTGTGTTTTATGGCTTGTTTCCAGTCATAATCTGAAGCAGGGTTGCTTAGCTGCTGTAAACTGAACTGAAGTATTGCGATCCCCTGGCCAGATATTCTGCATCAAATCAAAAACTCATCTTCGTTATCTCAAAATCATGTTCCAATTACAATTAAACACTTTAATTAATGTGTTTATTTCCCACCTTATATTAAACATGCACTGCCGGGAATTACAGTGTTCAGTAAAGTGAAAAGTGTTCAGTAAATAGTGAAAGAATTACAGTGTTCAGTAAATAGTGAAAAGTTTGTCTAGAAAGCCCATGTAGCTGCCCGTAACGAAGAAGCCTTTCGGCAGTACTGGTGTCACTTGTAAGACTCACAACCTCTTGCCTGACAATGAGAACAAATAATCTTGTCAAAAAGCCTAAACTTCATAGCTGCCCCTCTCAGCTTCCCGTGTGAACAGTTGTCAATACGTGTAATGAAACTCACTTTAACAAGCAGGCAGGTTTGAAGACTGATTCAAAAAACACCCTGTAGCAGTGCTTTGGCAGGTAGAAAAACTCTAGCAGTTAATTGGATGGGAGTATTTAGATTATTTTTCATCACTGCAACATGTTGTTTTGCAACACAAAAATATGTCCGTTTACATTAAATACAGAGATGCCTGCTATAAACTTCAGAGATTTGGAAATACAGATGGGATTTCTTGCACTTTTCCACAGGGCTACATTTGTTCTAGAGAAAGCAGAGATTTTGTTGCCGTTTTGTTATTTTTAGGAGCTCACTCATCCCCGTCATTTCTGCCTCACTAAGAAGAGACACAATCTGATTTATATAGTTTATCTGCAATCAAGCAAGGAGATTAAACAACCGATTTTGTCACTTGCAATATGTTTCTGCCGCCTCCAGCATTTAATTAAAAAGATGCGCTCTGCTAGCAGAAAGCGTGAGGTTGCGCCCTCTGCGAGGACAGTCTCCCGGTAAATCAACTTTCGGCGCGTTTTGGCAGGAAAAAAGCGTGGATCGGCGGCCCGGCTGCGGCGCCGCGGCGCGGGCGCCCGCCAGGAGGCGACGGAGGCGTCCCGGGGCAGACCTGCCGCTGCCGGGCTGTCAGAAAGCGCACGTGAGCCCGGCAGGGAGCGCGGAGCAAAACGAACTCCTACAAATCGGCCGTTCGCAGAAGGGCCTCAGGCCGCCAAGGGAAATTCTTGCCCACAGTGGAGCAAGGTCTGCTCTCCCGCATCACCTGACTGTGATCACAATATAGAGGAAAAACAACTTTGCAGGCAGGTACTGGGGTAGGAGGTGGCTGCATGAAGTGGTGCTGCTGCAGAGCCCCCAGAGCTGCCTCCGATGCTCTGCAGCTTCCTGTGCGGCCTGCGACTGCTCCAGCCTCTCCGGTTGTTTTCTTGCTGCTGCAGGGGTTAGGGCAAACACGTTTTAAATATCCATGTTTTGCAGCTCATTGCCTGCACGTGCCATTTGGCCAAGGATTTGGAACCTGCTTAATGAACTTGGTCCCTGATTCATGGGAGGTTTTGATGCCCACCTGCATGCTTAGGTAGCCAAAATCTTTAGGTAGCTAAAATCTTAAGGACCGTTTGGCCCTTACATCAGTTACTCTTTTGTTCCCTTACCTAGCTAATACCTACTATCTAAGTTTTATATCTGCAGACATCCAGATCACGGTATCTTGTGTGTATTACTCAAAGGACAGTCTTTTTCCACAGGCCCAGCATTTTGGGGGGCATTTGAAATTTTCCACCTGTTATATGTTCTCTTTTCTTGTTCTGTCTGAGAAGAATTTTCTATTTCTCCCATTAAATGAATAAAGCAAGCAGCTAGCATCCTCAGACATGTTCTCCGACCTGCTCAGAGAGCTCTGAGTGTGGCACCACCTCAGCTCCTTACTCGTGGCAGCTAACAGCAAGTCAAAGGATGCAATCCAATGAACTGGATAGGGAGGAGAAAGATCTGTCAGTAGAGCCGACCCCAGGACCAACTGCATCTCCCTTTTCTTTCCCAGATGCAGGGAACCACACTTCAACTGCTGTAAGAATGAGTGTAAGAACATAACCTACAGCTTACAGCTAGTGAAACCAGGGGCAGATGCCTCAAGAGGCAGCCACCATATGACCAATTTAATACCTATTTTATTGTTAGATCCATGCCTACAGGTCTATAAGCACAATTGGGAGATAACACCAGGGAAGAGGAAATCAAGGACAAACAGCCACTGCATGAACCCCACCGGTCTGGACACACATGGTAGGCCCAACATGTCCAGGCTGCGTCAGACCTTGCTTCATCTCCTGCCCTCTGCACATCCGCTGGCCATTGGGACTGTGAGCTCCACGCTTGCCCACGGTCTCTCTTAGGGCATTCTGCGGCTTTAATATGAACTTTCATACAGATTTCTGCTCCTGGGAGGCATAACCTAAGGGGAAGGGGCTGCTTTGGAGGCTTTCTGGTGCCAGGCTGGGCGCCTTAGTGCCATGGCTTGTTTGCAAGGATCATCGTTTGCACAAAATTCAGCTGCTCTCCTTGGCAGAGGTAGAAGTTGGAAGACATCATTCCCTTGCCAGAGGGCTATTTTTTCCTGTGCTGCCCACACATAAAGACATTAATTTTCTTCTCAAGGTCACCAGCAAGTAACCGGCAGTCAGTGCTGCATCCACGTGCCACTGTC
This sequence comes from Tinamus guttatus, assembly GCF_000705375.1. The sequence continues at coordinate 91,976 of NW_010583420.1, read as the reverse complement.
ACAGACCTGTCAGGCTTCACCCCATGCACATGAAACTCCCCCGTCACCGTCCCTGGCCAGAACCTCCCCTCTGCTCCACGTCCCTTGCTCTCGGAGGCGACGCTGGAGGCCGTGCTGGAGGCCTCCTCTGGGGAGGAGGATGGGCCGCGCCGGGGCCTCTGCTCGGGCTGCCTGGATCGTTCGCAGGCCTCCCCGTGGCAGCAGAGCCCCTTGACCCCTCCTCTGCCGTGGCACCAAATGCATCTGTGTCGTGAGGTCTCATCTCCTGTGGGGACCTCACCAGGTCTCATTTTGAAATAGCTCTGAAACACTTGGGTATGGAAGTGAGCCTTGAAATGGGCGGTTTCTTTTCTGATATTTAGAGTCAGGGTAAGTACACGGGCCATCAGGAGCTGTCACGAGCAAAGGAAAGTAGCAGTTAGGCGAAATGGCAACAGGAATTTGAAGAGGAAGTGGTCAGCATTTGCTCATTGCAATTGCATAGCTTATTTTCTCTTCGTTCCCTAAGTCAGAAAAAAACATTATAGCAGCTAGGAATGGGAAAGAGGAGTTGTTGTGGTTCTTCTTCTTCTTCTTATTTTTATTATTATCATTTCTCTCTCTAAGCATAAAAAGCAGGTTCCCCATTGGCAAAGTTGCCCAGCACATTTTGTTCAGAGGTCTGTCTAGGCTGCAAATGTACATTGCGCCAGAAGCAAAATACAATTTTGTAGGAACCTGCGTACAGGCCATGTATTACTAAAGTCTCACTTATTTCCTATGTTGTGTAAACTCTTTACAAAAGGGTAACTTCCACTTGTATTTCATTTCCTTTTTCATAAATCAGGGGTTTATTGCCCTGAGGATGTGGCTGGCTTCTGGCAAAGGTTTGTTGATGATGAGCACAACCATTAGGGAAACGACAACGGTAGAAAGAGAGAGGGGGACATGTCTGCCCAGAGCAGGTATCACAGTCTGCCCCTCACCAGGGAAAGGGGCCTCTGAAAACCGGCCAGATGCCGCTTTCAACAACCTGCCAGGACTGCCCGTCCCTGGCCAATTACAGAGACTGCTGGAGCTCAGCGCGAGGCTGGAATGATTTTTATGGAGCTCCAGCCTGCCCGTGACAAATGTCAGCTTGTGACTGATGTCGGCTCATGACAAATGTGAGTCCTTTATTTTTTAACTTTGAATCTAGTGGGAAAGATCTTCCTGGGGTAGTGGCAATTGCCCAATTTCAAATCTGTTTAATAGTGTTGTGTCTCGGCAGTTGAAAGCAGCATCTCTGAAGTAGCAACAATTGAAAGGAAGGGGAAATGTTATGTTTTTCTGTTTTCATGGCTGCATCTGTACAAAGATAATGTCCTTCCACTTACATAGTTTCCACCTTAGCTTTCCTTTTCTCTTGTTTATTCTTGTGGCCTGACACTGTAACTGTAAATATAGAACAATTCCAGGGGGACTGAGGGCACAGGGAATGACAAATCAACTTTGTATTTCAAGTTCGAGTCCTCCTTTAGCCTTTGCTTGCTTGTGGCTATAGAAATGTTGGTCTCCACGCTGTCGTAATTTCATCCTATACCTTTATGGATACTTTTGCCTATTGAGTATAAGATAAAGTCTGGCAATATGCTATTTCCTTGAAAATTCCTTTACTTACTTGCCTGTAAGGAATTTCTGCCAGGAATCCAACCTCCAGCACTCAGAGGGCCCAGGGAAGTTTCAGTGCCAGGAACACCCTGCAGAAATGGGGCCGCTGTTTTGCAATTACTTTTCACTCTTGTGAAGGTGTTTCAGGTGCGTCTTTTCAAGGGAAAAAAAAACCCTCTTGGCCCTTGGTGTTGTGTGCCTGAGCTTGTAGGCATCTGAGCACTGTTCACATCTAAATTTCCACTGCTGTGGTTGTCCAGAGGTGCAGCCACCTCGCCGAACACAGCAGCTCTGTGTTTTCTTCCATCCAAGGTAGCAGGAGATGCAGCCACTTCCATTTCAAAGCACCCAGGGACTGTCTTCCTTTCATATAACTGCCCTGAAGGTCAGGGTCTTGCTCAGGAAGCAGGGGACCCTTTAAATTCCTCTCTCACCTGAAAAGAAAATATTTCACAGGTTCCCATGAAAGTAAGATGGTAGCACAATGTGAAAGGGAACGATGTCCATGTCTGTCTGCAGAGCTGGGTCACTGCAAGTGTCAGGCTAGAAGGAGAGGAAACATCACAGAGCCTAAAGCTGTATCCCGGAGATAGACTGGGAGTATATAGCTGGGAGTATAAGCTCAAGTCAAAAGGGGTCCAGGAGCTCATCCCACTAAAATATCTGATGTATGGGGACCTAATCCCATTCAAATATATGATGTATGTCTGTGGCCTTGACAACCAGATGTGGGGTTCTTCTGTAGTACACAAAGCAAGCTCCCTGTTTAAAGAAAAATTAGAGAAGATTGACTGGCATTATATGAAGAGGTTAGAAACTCTTCAGAAAAGAGGATGTAGAGTCTAAACCAGCTTTTTACTGGGAAGCTCACAAACACATGATCTAAGGAGTTCATATTTTACTGATTGTGTCCCCATGTTGTTCCTTATAGACTCTGCAGTTCTGTTGCTGCAGCACTCCAGCGTGTAAATCCATGAGATACCTGTGTCAAGAACCATTAACCAAAAATTTCAGGCTACTGAAAAGCATCAACATCGACTAAAAAAAAGTTTAAAATCAAAATATAGACTTTCTAGGTCAAGATGCTTTTCATTTGCAACTCCCAATCTTAAAATGCCTGAGAATTTATTTCCAAGAAGACTGCAAGTAAGGGTGGAATGAAAAGTCAAACTGGCTCATTATGGGAGAAGCTATAACTTTCTCTCTGTGTCACTGATGAGCCTCCAGAATTTGCATGCTGTATTCCTTGGTAAAAATATACTTATTTTCTCAGTGGTGAACTCTCTACTATCCTATAGTTTTCTTGTAGCAGCGTTCCTGAGCTGCTCCATCAATACTCAGTGAGACACTACTGAAGAGAAGAGAAGAGAAGAGAAGAGAAGAGAAGAGAAGAGAAGAGAAGAGAAAGAGAAGAGAAGAGAAGAGAAAAGAGAAGAGAAGAGAGGAGGAGGCCATGATGGGCTTTCATCTTTCCCAGTCACAGCTTGACTTCGTGAAGCTCTCAGGTCTGCCAGACTGGCCCCTACTGCGGTCCTCAGCACATGCTGAAGGACTTACAGTCCTCTTTGAACTTCTGCAGCCATCTGTTCTTTCATTTTCTTTCAAAATCATGAGTGGGAAATGTGCAGTCCTTCTTCTGCACCTTCTGTCCATCTGTTGTTTCTGGGAGAGGAGGGAGCTCCTTTGCAGAGAGGTGCAAAGAGCTGCAGGTCTAATGTTCCAATTCCCATTGCTGGTAACGGAGCAGAAGGGCTGAGATCCAGGCAACCCTTTGAATATGTTCTCAGGGAGACTAATTAATGCAATGCTCACTAGTCATACTGTTCAAAACAGCAGTCGTTCCTTTAAAACACAAACTTCTAAAATACAAGGCATGTTATGTAGTCATAACACTTCCAGCCTGTTATTTGCTCTGAAATTCTCAACTGCAGTTAGTGCGTGTCTTGAAAAATTCATTCTAACCGAATCTAGGGTGTTGGATAAGGGAAATGTTGCTTTAGAGAAGTGAGTCAAAACATTATTATTACTTTTTATCTGTGGCAGTGATGGCAGGTACTGAAAGCTGTATCTGTGACAGCTCCCTTATTGAAGTGCTGGTGTTATTGAACTGCCTATACGTTCATAGGAAATAAGACCTTTTTTTAAAAAAATCTACAGATATATTTGAACCAGGTCATTCCTCCTTCTCCTGGCTGCCAGTTCCTGAGCACAAAATTCAGTGTTTTTCTTGTACTTCATATCAAATGCCTAATCAAAGCCTTCCCTGCTCTGTTACAGCTTTTTCATTATTTATTATGGTAAAAGTAAGAATTACTGCCCTTCAATGTTGGCAGATAAGTGAAAAGGGAATTAATTTTCAACTCTTTGGTTTCCAAAGGTGAGTAAATCTCGGCTGGAATTTGCACACGTGGCTGGACGGTGCTTCTCCCATTTACACTGGCACCGCTCCACCGGCTCCAGCAGAATTACTCCAGGGTCCCACTAGTGAGAGTAAGGAATTTGCAAATCAGGGGCCTTAGACAGCTGTAACTTTTCTCGCCCTAGTTTTCCAGTTTACTTTTTAAAATGTAAAATTTGAAATAACATGTTCAGAAAAAAGGATTTTTCTCCTCTGGGTACTTAAGTGGGACTTAACCGAGAGAGATGGAAAGGAGCTGTTACTGATGCATTGAGGCTGGCGCTGGAAGAAGGAGAGGTTAAATAACAGTATAAATATCCATGTACACCAGCTCTTGAATCAAGTCACAGGCAGAGTTTCTCAGTTATAATTCTTCTGCACAATGCCCTGGCAATGAGGAACTCCTTTATAAGCTGTTTTCCCTGGGAAATGGAGTCTCTCTCTATCACTTCTCCTCTCCCACCACAGCTAATGTTTTAACTTAGTGGTATGTGACAGAGCAATTCTAAAAAGTAGGAAGTTGCTAAAAGTTTTGGGCAACTTGTTAGGTCAGTGGAGACTGAGCCCTTGGCCTGCCCGGGGGACAAAGCAGGTGCCACTCGTCCCCGTGCCCGTTTTGGACCCGGCTTCATGAGCCGCACGCGCCCTCGTCCTTCAAACTGGGGATGGGAGAGGGGAAAGAGCGACGGCACTGGGAGGCAGGAAGGAACTGGGAGTGTTGTGGGAACACGGGATGGAGAACCATAGGAAACCAGGATTCACTGGGCTCAGTGTGCACGGAAACACGGGCTCTTGTGGCAACGGTTTGGCTGAGAAGCCTCGTGGATGAGCCCGGCTGCAAACTAAAGAAAAGCTTTTACAGAAGCATGTACATTCTTTCCAAAGTATCTGCTGATAAAATAAGGGTATCCAAATTAAAGGAGCTTCCCTGTTGGCATTCAACAGTGCAGTTCAGCCTGATTTACCAGTCTGCGGAATGGTAAACAGTAAAAGCAGCATTTTATAAATGGGGGTGTTCGATTCTGGTATCATTTGACGTATTGTACACTGATCTCTGCTTCTAAAAAATGGGGAGTGTGGAGGTGTCTGCTAGCCTGTTGAAAAGGAAATAAATATTGACTTATCTGCACAATGTCTGAGTGAGCCCTGTTGCAGGAAACTCATTAATCTCACATGGAAAATAAATAAGCTAGGAGAGAAAAGGATGGGTGGGATTTTAACTTCCTCTGCTTCCGCAAATCATTATTTTATATGAGCAAGTGCAGGCCAGAAGTTTTTAAAAGGAAAGTTGCTGCAAAGGACAAAGAAGTTTGTTGAATCTTCTAATAGCTTTTCAGTGCAGGATTGATTTGGGGTGGTAGTGGGAAAATTCACCTGTTAAATGCTGTCTGATATTTCCTACTCTTAGACCACACTTTTCTTTGCTTCATAACATTGGGAAACTGGAACAGGCGGCAGTAACATTGTCCATGGCAGGTGTCTGCCTAGGGCCGGGTACGTGTGGCACATGCGTGTCCCTGTGTGAGTGCATCGTGCATCAAGGATCTGCCTCGGGCTGTGCCTTTGTGAAAAATTCAGGCAAAATGGCTTTGTTGCTTCAGCAGTATAAGAAAAAAATAATGATGTTTCCCTTATATATATATAAAAAGGCAAATCTTCCTTTAGAAAGTCCCCAAAGCCTCATACACGGGAGGAACAGCTTGAAATTTGTCAGAAAGACCGTTCTAGCCACTCTGAAAACCTACCTCAGTCTGTCTGAGCTACAGGCTGGAGGAGGGTCTGCTGCATTCGACTGGGCTCCAGAGCTTTGTAGTTCTAAGATCTAAGGCTTTAGTGAGTGCTGTTGTCTGGGGCTGACCAGGATGTTTTCCCTTGGCTAGGGTCTCCTCAACTCCTGTAGACCAAGCAACACAGAGGAACTGGTCATCTGGAGGGAGACAGGCTGAAGGAGAGGTGAGGGGACAGAAAAAAAAAAACAAGGCAGGCACAAAGGGTCAAGGACTAAGAAACAGAAACATGGAAACACATGGAAACGGGTGGACAGAAGATGAGATAAGATGATGGATAAGGACACATCCTGCACAAGAGTCAAGGGCTACAGTGTTAGAGGGACACTTGTGGCTTTGTCTCACAGATCTGACAGAGAGCCAGAGAGCAAAGCTAGTTAAAGGCACAATGATAGGACAAGTGACCCTGGGAGGAGAGCGGTCTTGATACCCGTCATGATGTAGTCCATGCAAGCTGGCTCACAAGGGAAAGTGGGAAACAAAACATGCAAGAAAGGCCATAGGAGAAGCTGGAACCGACTGGACAAAGACAATAAGGAGCTGGGGATGCAGAGGGAGACATGAATAGAGTACTGGGACCAGGAGTGATGATGGAAAAGACTGGGCAGTAGCTCAGAAGGGGACCCTAGTGCTGTCTAGGCAGGGTGCATGGGACCAGACTAAGCAAGAAGCTGAAGACAGTAAAATAGCAGGGCTGGTGCAAAACCAGGATGCAGCAAGAGAGACACAGCTTGTGAGAAATGGATCCATGGGTCTGTGCTGCTGTACCAGAGTCAGTGACAACCCTTGTGCCACAAAATAACACAGCAGGTAGTTTTCTTTGCTGAGGGGTAAAATTTAAGCAGTCACTGACAGCCCAATCAAACTTACACAATTTTAAGAGAGGTGGAATGTGCAATTCAAACTCATTTTCAGCCATGGAAAGGTTGGGCTTCCCAACTATAGCCATATATAAACAATTTGGGAATGCCCTTGATTGTCACTTGTCTTGCATTAAAATTGGACTTTGCATCTAAATACAGCTACTATATTGTTCTTGCTCTGTCTTCGTAAGTGGCAGATGGAGTTTTTTAATGCCTTGAAAATTCAAATATGAACTGAGATACCTTTCTATGTGTTTTAATACTGGGCTTTCCCAAAGACAGACATACGGGGTAGTCAGCAGTTCCAAAATCATCCATATATTAGTCGAAATATTTGCAGAATTATGGATCTGATCTCACATAATTTGCAAATTTAGAAAATTAGAAGAACTGAAGTGAATATTATCTGCAATGAATGACAACCCTGAATCCTTGGAATCCAGCAGTTTATTCTCTCATAACTAAAGCAGCTTAAAACTGAGTAATTTTTCTGGTGTTCACCAATACTACACCACCAGGATGCAGTTCTTTCTTCAGACTAATCCATAATTTGTGGCAGTCTGGAATTTTTACTCATTAACTCTAACAGTGAATATTGCTATGAATATTCAGGATTTATGACATCCAAAACACGGCACTTCAAGGAGCCTAAAAGCTACTTGTCATAATACACTGTAAATCTTAGGAAAGCAAGCAGTTTTAGAATATTTATGCGGAACAGTAAAAATAAGTTTAAAGTAATAATATTAGCCAATATATAGTCATAGAGTGGGTACACCACTAATTCAGATGAGTGTACTCCTGATAAGAATTGAGACTGTAGAAAGAGATGGGAGTGTGTACAAAAGAGACACGGATGCAGCATGTGACCACAGGGCAGTTTTTTACAGTTTAGGAGGCATGAGGTACTTGAGTTGCTGGTTTGGATGGCAAATACACAAAATCCAAATCAGATTCCATAAACCTGCGGAAAGTAACTTGGAAGAAGGAATGAAATTGCAAGGGTGCAACCTTGGGATAGCCCAGGATGGAAAGGAGAGGAAAGGAACACTTTAGTGATCCATCCTTGCCTTTATATTGGATGAAGAAATGGCCACACCGCAACATGCTCTGTACATCTGTATTACCCTCTGTAATGGCTATTCAGGCAATGTTTGGAGGAAGCCCTTTCTCACGGTTTGGGTGTTCACAGGAGGTGCTTCTCCAAACTGATTCCCTGATGTCTGGGAAGAGTTGAGCCCCTGCAGCTTCTGGGGTGATTTCACCAGTTTTGGTTTCTTTCCTCTACTGGCTACCTGCTTTCACACACAGAAAACTGAAACTTAGTTTGAGTAAACTGAAGTTTATCTTTGAGACATGTCAACTCCAGTCGAAACTGGCTAACAAATCCAAGAATTAATGGAAAGACAAATAATCATATAAGCCTTGATTTTTTAGGAACATGATAAACAGAAAATAAACTACGATGAATGGAAAAAAAAAAAGACAGGGAAGCAGACACTAGAAAATCTTACAATATTTTGGATGCACGGAAAATTGGAATTTGGTTAATCCAAGCACATCAAAGGCTAAGAGTCTTCAGGATTCCTTCAGAAGTGTCTGTAAAATCCTGCTCCTCTGTGCACCTATTTCCAGGGCTTTGACACAACGGAGACTCTCCAGCTGGGCAGTGCAACCATGACATGGCTGCACTGGTGATAGGAATGGAGCAGCAAGAGGTAGATCTGAAACCCAAGGTAATGAAACCAGTGAATCCTGGCTGCAATGGACCATCTGTTTGAAAAGACTCCATTTAAGCAATTTGTAGCTGTTTGTAGCACCAACATATAATTATTAGCGTCTGCTTTTATGAAAGGTACCTTCCCAAAATACACACACTAGTCAGTTTAAACTTAGTTTCTTGGATTTTGTAAAGATGCTTTGGAGCCTACTCCTTAATGTCTGAATACAAGACTTCAGTGCTATATTACCTGAATGAAGTTTAAATTAAGTAATATAGCTGTTGTTGCACCCTGGGTGGAGGGATAGGATAAATATATATGTATATTTATCTACCTCAGTTGGCTATGACTGTTCTAGGGTTAAGTTCTCTTGTCTTTAATTTTGAAGTTTAAAAATTAACTGAAATGAACCACCCTCTGTCTCTAAGTTTTTGATCTCTGTCTTGAGGATCTCTGTGAACAACACCCAATAAACTTATAGTGCTTAAACCCACGGCAGAGGAACTCTAACTTTTACTCAAGGGTGCAGAGCTCTTTGATTCAGGCATAAATGTTTCCTTATTTATTAAAAGTTGGCTGGAGGAAATCAAGAATTCAGGAGAAGAAATTATACCTATTTCTGATCATGTTGATATATGTCTGAAGAAGAAATTATTATTCCCAAAACAAAAATGGGTAATTAAAAGTTATACATTGTGACTCCAGAATTTGAAAAAAAAAAAAAAAGAGGAATCTAATTAACATCTATCTGATTACTTTCATGTCCTTTCTCAGGGGTAAGATATTTATAGGCATGTACAAAAACAAGTAAAGGGCTTAAGGGAACACAAACAAAACCTAACCACCCAACACCTTAACTGCAGCATCTGCAAGCTAGCAGCCATGGAATACTTGATTAAGTGCTTCAGGCTAGGAAGGCTGATAATGATGTTTCTTTTAAGTTCACAGTTTGCACATTAAAGGAATTCTGCCAAGCTGATTCTGAAGGAAAAAATAAAAAACACATCACACAGTACACACAGACTGTTTTGGGGTTTTTTTTCCATAGAAGAAAATCACACATCAGACATGAGCCTTTGTTGATGTCTAGAAGGAGAAACAAACAGGTTTAGTAAGCAGCATACTTGATCCACAAGTTTTCCCCTAGTGATTTTGAATTTTACTCGTCTACTTGATAATTTGATTCAGTGCAGAAAGCAGGAGCTCACTGAGCGGCTGCCTTAATGAGAATACACCGAAGGCCGTGCGCGTGCTGCGATGCTGACTGTGTGCACGGTGCCGTCCAGGGCACGGGGGAAACGACCTGGAAACAGATCCACCCGCTCCCTCTCTGATCTTGTTCAGTAACTGTAACCATGCGGTTATTTGCTGAAACATCATCTGGCTTTTCCAGATTTGCTGCAACCTCATCTGGCATTTCCAGAATTACATGTGAGTTACCCAGTTGAAGAAAAATCTAATTGACTTAGTTAAAAAAGGCTATCTTCAAACCACTTTTATAAAACCAAATAGTATTTCCCTGGCACAGAAGCCTTATATAGGGGGACTATAATCCTCCTTGCAGAACAGCATAAGCACAGTCTTCTGCTTACCACAACACAGCTGTTTCTGGTAGTTTCTGTGAAAAAAAAAATATCTCCTCCCAGCTCTCTCTGTGTGGCTTCCTCACTGTAAATGGAAGTGGTAATGCCCCCAGGTTCCAGCTGCCTGCGTAGACTAGCCCGAATTAGCATAACTTTCCTGTTCTTCCTACCTACCGTAATTGTGTCTCAACAGCCACTGGGAAGAATAAAACATGAACAGACACACAGGTAGAGCATGTATATGTATTTGTGCTCAGCAGAAGAAATATATTCAAAGAATAATATTAATTTTATAGAGGCAGTCATTAAAACCAGGAAAGCTAATTTTGTTTTTAACATAGTTTTAGCTTACAGAATCGCACATTGTTTTCCAGTTCTGTTGTGGATATGAATCAGTTTCTGAACCAAAAGATTCTGTTGCCTGCCAGACCCTCACTCCTCTTGTTGCTGAAATTGGAAAATGAATAGTAAATGGCGCTGGCGACTGCAAGAAGAAACAGGGTTGTTTTACAATTAAGACAGCAGAAGGGTGTCCCTGGAGAACAGGCGTCCGCCCTGCTCCTGCCAGCGAGTTCTTGCAACACTTATTGTGTTAGGGTGTAATTTTATATCCCTCATTCTGGGTGCCTGACTTGATAATCTAGGATTTGATTTGCAGACACACTTAGAGAGCTGCAACTGAGTAGGCAGGAAGTGCTCTTAAACACATGCAGTGATATTTAACTCCAGATACTACCAGCTCTCCTGAGCTGCAACTGCACAGCCCTTGAGCCGGCTCTCTGGGCAGAAGGACAGACACCACCACAGCAGAAGGACTTGCGAGTGATATTCTGACCAGCTTCCTGCCAGGATGAAGTATCAGTGTGGTTACATTCCCTATGTTGAAAATGGAAGAAAGTAAGAAAATTGTAGCTGACCACCTCAGAGTAACCTCTGAGGACGCGATCTGACACTGCTGCACTTGTCAGGACCTCAGTCATCCTTCCTTGAGGAGTATCTACGGCAACTGCGTGAACATTTCCAAGGGTCTGTGGGATACAAACCCACCCTGAGAGCACCCAGAAGAAGGATTCTGCAAATATAAGTGATTCTAAATGCTGATGATATTAAATGGCAGTAACTACTGAAACTGAACTACTGAAAGACTGTTGAGAACCCAAGCAGTGACATGACTAGCTTGTCTCTACAAAAAGAAAACGAAGATTATTCTGAGCTATGCCCTAGACTGCATGGGTTAACATGGTTCTGCACATGGAAAACCTGGAGGCACCTGGAGGTTTGTCACATGCAGTCCAGGGCAAGAGGATCAGCCTAGCCTGAGCACTCATAGAGCACCATATAATGGTCATGCTCGTTGGTCAGAGGAGGAAGATAAGGAACTGTGTTCAAATTAAGCGTAAGAATCTATCAAAGAATCTATCAAAGTGTTAAGTGTAATAAAAATTTGCAACTCATTTGTTGAGTGCTGTAGGATATGGCAGGTTTGATCCATAGCGGATTTCATCGTTTTCATCTCTCTGTGATTATTATTGTTGATAGATTAAAACCGATGAAAGCCATGGAGCTCAGTGATAGCCATAACCACTCTATCTAACATGAGGCATCAATCGGAATGCAGCCAACTGCCTGTCCACCAAGTCGTGGCAATCATAGCAGCAAGCAGAAGGACTGACGGATCCTGGAAAAGATGAGCATGGAACCGGTGACTTCATCACCTTGCGAGGCCAGAGAGACGGCACCTCGCGGCACCTCGCGGCCCCTCGGCGCCAGCAGAGCTCCCCAGCGAGGGCTCCCGTGCCGCTGCGGGAGGCAGCTGAGCGGCTGCGACGCAGCCCCTGGGCCTGATGGTGCCTGCGGGGGCCGCAGCAGCCAGGCAGGCCCGTCCGTGCTGGGCCTGTGCTCGGGCCCCATGGCTCTTCTTGCCCTCCCCTCGCTCTTGTCCTCTCAAAGCGAATCTCAGAGGCCACGGACATTACGAAGATGACCATTTAGCCAATCTTGCTTTCTTGCAACTGTTGCCTCACTTGTTTTGTTCAGTGCTGTTTGTTGGAAACAATCTCCATGTTCAAACTCCCAGTCTATCCTACATTCCATCTCCTTCCCAGAGACTCTGAGCTCCTTCCTGGCTCTTTGCCTGGCCATCTCCCAGCTAAGTGTGGTCACTTCACAGTTGCCGGTGCTACCCATCTCCACTGGTTTCAGCACCAGCCTCTTTCCTGGCACTGCAGTCTCGGTACGTCTTCCCTCTCATTGCAACTTCTTTATCAGTTTCTTCACTTGTGCCCTAGCTTTATGGCAAGTTCTTTCCTCCTCCTGCATTCACTCCTACCATCCCATTAGTGCACAAACATCCTAATTTTCTAATCGTTGTTCAGATTTGTCAGTCTCTGTCATTAACTCTCTCCTTTTCTGACACCAAAAGGATTCCTGCCCTGTCAATGCTGAAAATCTGCCTGCTCTGCCAGTACCAGTTTTCATCCCACAGATTCCTATATCCAATATATTCCACTGCTTCTCCACAGCAGTGCTTTAGATCTGGCTCTCATTCTGTCTGCCTCTGAATCAGATAGCTGCTTCCTTCGCTTTGCCTAGATGCCAGCAGAGAGGTCACCAAAAGTGCAGGAAAGTGTCCCTGCCCTCAGTTCTTTGCTTGGCTCCTGCTCAGCTTGTAGCAGCTGGAAACAACCATTATTGGGAAATTCTGTCTCCATCATGTAATCCTGGACCGCAGCATGTGGAGCTGCTTTGTAAGGCGAGTGCATGCACAGGCTAGGAGCTGTGAGGGAACAGGAGCCTCATCCAAACTGTGGGAACAATGCACAAACAAGAGGAGTGAAACTGTGAAAGGCATAATCCTGCCTGGGACATTCTTAACCCTTAAGCAGGAGCAAGAGATTTAACAAAAACATCTAAAATTTGGCCAAATGAGAGTAGATCTCTCTCTGGTAAGAGGCATCTGACCAAAGCCTCCCCTGCTCATTTTCAAAGCTTTTCTTTTTTCTTTTTTTTTTTCCACAGAGAAGTTTGCATTTTCCTGTTGAAAAAGTTTATATTTTCCCCTGACTTTAATTTCAGTAATGACTGAGTGGCTTGGCTGACATCCTCCGACGAAGGAGAAGAGCCTCCTCCTGCTGCAGAGAAGCTGCATGCTGCAGTGTGGAGCCGCAGCTCAGCACCAGCAGCCAAGGCCACGGTCAAACCGTGTGTGAGAGGCTGTGAGGGCCCTTTAAGAAGCGAGCGGAGCCGCTCGCCCTACCTTGGGCATGTGTTGGGAATCGGCCCTTCAGCTGATTCCCAGCAAGCAGATTTAAATAGGTTTCCAGCTTAGGGAGAGAAATGGATGTTTGTCTCTTAGGGAAGCTGTTCCTTCTTCCCACCCCCTCCCTTATATGTGCATCTACATGGAGAAAATAAAAAATAGAAAAAGTGAAATGGGGATAAAGGTGCATTCCAGGCAGAAGGGACTGTTGCTCTATAAACACAGAGCAGCACTTTTGGCAGACCCCAAAGGTACTGGAGTTTAACTGAGCTGAAAATAAAAGATTGATAATGAGACTTTGCACCAGATTGGCTGCCTTGTGGCTGGTAGCGAAGTGCAGCCAGGCTGCTCAGCAGTCACCCCGGAGAGGCTGACTGAAAACAGAGCCGAGGAGCCGCACCGCGCTCGCCAGGCTGGAGTGGTGGAAGGGAGGGCTTGGAGCGACCACCACCACAGGCAAAATCACCGCGCTGGTTTGCAGCACTTGCCCTTCTCTTGGGAAGGCTGAGACGGGACTAATCCCTGAGGCATAAAAGGAGAAGGGCTCTCAAGAGCTGGCATGAAAGGCGTGCGAGGAAGGCGAAGGGATCTGCCCTTCCCCTGCTCCCGTCAGCCTTGCAGCCCTCACTGCTGCTGATTTCCAGTGGCTTCCAGCCCTGTCCCATCTCAATCACCTTTCAGAGGTTGGAGCTTTTGCCTGGGCTCAGGGGAGGAAGCCTGAGATGCTTTATCTGCTTCACAGAGGAGAGAAGAACAGCTTTGCCAGGGGATTTATTCCATGTCCACTTCTTCCTAGATGTTAGCTCTGCTGCAGCCAGAGCTTTCCGAGCCTCTGCTTGCACTTAGGGAGAGGTGAATTTGAGATCATCACACTATTATCTGCCAGGTATTTGCCTGCGCTTGAGTCATCCGGACCTAATGAGTGAGCACAGGAGCCTGTGCTGAGGGACCTGGCTCCTCCGGCCGCACCATCGCTCCTGCTGCAGTGGTCTTTGGGCACAGGCTAAGGGCAATGCAGCTGGATACAGTCCTTATTTTAATGGCAGGTTTGACTACGCTATGATAGGCGTAAGAGGAAAGTGTGGACCTTGCTAGATCTTGGAGGAGAATTGTTACCAATTTCTAATGTCTTTTCGTATATCTGGAGGATTAAATGGCCCTCAGGTTTTGTCAGACCACCCTGGAAAACAGCAGGCATCTAACAAATTGATAGATGAGAATGCTTAATAATGACTGAAAATGGTTGGATTGATGGAGAGCACCTTTTCAGTAACAGGTGATCATTTTTCAGCTTACAGATAGATTTTAACCTCTCACTATTTAGCAAATGCACAAGTACTGTGATACATCTCAGGCCTTCTCGTTACTGGGACTTTATCTGATGATGGAGACAACCAAAGAGC
>NW_010583420.1:41972-71350 GCF_000705375.1 Tinamus guttatus | reverse complement strand
CGCGGAGAGCCCGGCGCGGGTGTGCACGCGGCGCCGCGCTGGGTTCTGCTGCTGCCGGTTCCACGCTGGGCAAGTCTGAAAAAACTTTGTAGCTATCGCTGGTGGTTCCGCGAATTCCGTGTGAATTGCGGCCCCTTCACGGGGAAGCTCCGGAGAACAGCGCACCCAGCCGCGCTCTGCTCTTGAGCCCTCGGCGCTCCATTCCGCCTTCAGGTCTGTGCAGCAGGTATTTATAACAAAACACCTCGCCACGTTTTCACAAGGTTTTTGTTTTGACAGCCTAACCAGATTATCTCATCATTGCCTCTCATTACCTCCAAATAAAATACGGAATAAGTTCAGTGGTGTTGGTTTTCAGTGTTTTATTTTTTCCTTATGAAGATTGAACATGCCATGGCCATAACCTGCCTCTTTTGAAATTGTGAAGATCTTTTAAGCTTTACTTTTTTTTTCTTTTTTTTTTAATATACAGTGGGTTTTCAATGAGTTTCAGAGTTATTATTTATATGTTCTTAGATCAAGAGCTCCATTTTAATGGGAGCTATTCCTGGGCATAGTTATATTTTTGTTTTGTTAAAAGGGTATGTTTTGTAGTTGCTCATTTAAAAATGCAGTAATTAACCCGAGTATGAGGTGTTTCTCTTCATCCTTCAGCTGCCTTTTAGTTCAGTGATGTGACGTTTAAGCCTTGGCCCTATTTACAGAAAGTTCTTATTTTTAAGCTACGTTATTCACTTACAAAAGCTACTGGCGTGCTTTGTTGACTCTAATTGGTATAGATGGTCAAATCTTTAGTCTGTCACTTAATTAACTTTAGGATTTGGCTAAATATCACTGTTAGGACAGAGTAAGTCTTTTTGCGTTCAGAATGGGTGGTTGTGGTAGATTCTAAAATATGCCTTAAGGCAAAAATGAGTTTAGGTTTTGGGTCTTAAACTGTGAGGTAATGGCTAGGGAAGGAGTGCAGAGAAATAAAAAGCATCAACCGTGCCTGTCCTTTCATCAGAATAAAAAGGAGCAAAGTAGTAGCTGGACAAATGAAAAGTTAGTTTAAAGGATGTTGGAATGGCTTGAAACTCTAGTGTGTATATCTTCATTTACATGTGTGCGCTTAAAAGTAGATAGAGTAAGTCCAAGGGCAGCATATTGCTGTCAGCTGGCAGAGGGTGTCGAGGGACTGGGCTTTTATGGTTACTCTGTTCTCATTCTAGCAGGGTGTCCTAAGCAGCCCCTGTTAGGGGTGTGATACTGAGTTACATGGACCTTGCACTTCAGTTGGGATAGCGTTAATATGTTCATAACAAAGTGTTTTCTATGTAGTAACATTCCATTTGGAATTTATTTTCTTTAATTAGGCAGATGTCACAACTGTGATTTTGTAAGAGTACAGTGCAAAAAATAATACAAGGCATAGGTAGTACACTGGTAATTTTGATGCTTATTTGCCTTCCTGTTAAAATGCTTGCAGGGCTTCCCAAGTGGTGATAGGAAACAGTCCCAAGTTTATTTTGTCAGTGTTGGTTTCGGTGCTTCCCTGCCCGCCTCGTGGGAGTGCAGCCTCCTCGCGCAGAGGCTGCTGGAACCTGCGGGAACTCCCGTCTGTGCTTACGATGCTGCAGCTTTGCCTATGGCTGAAACTCAAGCCTTGGTTCCCCTCTGCTGTGTTGAATCTCTCCTGCTTTATGTGCCAAGCACCCCAGCACCCTCAAGCCTCTCATTTCTCTCTAGCACACAGGAGGGAGCAGAAGGGAACTGTGAAAAGTAATTCAGTAGCATCTTCCCTCTAAACTGGTTCCTCTGAGCAAGGTTTTCTGTAGAAGCTACTGCAATAATAGGTGAAAGCAGGAAAAATGTCGCTTAGTTGTCTCTTAGAGTATCTCTTTTAAAAAGTTGTGCAGTGAATTCAGCAAGTTTTACTAGCTAGAGCTACATGTGCTATGTGTAGGAGTCGGGAAGGCTTCCTACACAGTAATGCTAATACAGCTTAATTCTAGCCTACAGTGTGTATACTTTTTCTGTCTCCTGGAAAGTTTTCTTCTTGGTTGCTCCTGTTTCTTTTGCATCAATGAAAAGTTGTAGTACACTAACTTGTTCCCTCCTAATTTTAATTTTCTAAATGTAATGATTTGTATGCAGTTTTCAGTGGAATGCAGCCATTTGCATTACGCGCTGTATCACGCTTCATCTAAGATTTGCCTCACCCTCTATTGCCAGAGTACAGATGTGGGGAGCAGACATTAGTTAACGTGTTTCAAGTGACTTCTGCAGTGCAGTATCCCTGACATCCCTTGGCAGGAAAAACTGCTCGCTCTGTCCGATGTCATGTTGGGTACATGGCAGGTCTGAGAACTGCTCTTGCTCTGTGCGCCTGTGTGATTTACAGGGCCCTCTGGACATTTCATGTGCGGCATTCAGTACAGTTATCGTGGTCGTCGGAAAACGCTTGACAAGCAAAGAAGTGATAGAAGCATTTCTGTGACATGCATATGGGGAAGAACAGCAGAGAGCAAAAATAGCTCACGTCTGAAGATCCACAAAGCTTCTTGTTCTTGAAATGGATCTGTGTTGCATGTATCTATCTGCTTAGCTACCAAACTATGCAGCCTGAATTTTTCCCTCTCTGGGAAGATAACGAATTCTATGATTTCTTCGTTGCTGACACTCAGCAGATGAGTTCTGGAGACTCCCAAGTTTTGTCCTGGTGCTGGTTTAGAGGTCTCTGTCACGGTTCCCTTATGAACCATCTGTGGAATGGACAGCGTCTCCCAAATTGGCTTTTGAGAAGAGTCGCTAATGGTAAAATACTTGGGCTACTTCAGCCTAATCTTGGGATCACATCTTATTTTTCTGACCAACATTTTCTTTTTTTTGCTTTTCTCTTACTCTGAAAGCTGTTTTGTTTTTACATAAAAATACTCCTGATATTGTAGCGTTAGTAAGTTGCATGAAAGCACAAGTCAAGCTGAATATCTAGTCTAGATGAAGAGCTGGACAGGGCCTTCCTAAAGGATATTATAGTAGAAGAAAAAGAATTAATTTTGGCAATTCTGCAAGAACCAAACTTAAAGCCTTAGCTTTATTTGCAGCATGAGATTTAGTGATTCTATCCTGCAATGAAGAGTTACTGAAATAAACTAGTCACACTTGCAGAGACATCAGTATTTGAAAGCAATCAGGAAAGCAAACATTTTAACCGCCGGGAAGTTGGACATTGTCACATGAAGAGTGCTGAAGATGAGGTGAAATACAAACACTGACAGCACAGCCGTGGCTTGACCTTTTCCACTCTGTCTCGACTCTTGCACGCTTGCAGGACGTGTAGCCGGGCTGCCTTGGTTCTGTTCCCAGCGCGCATCCTGTTACTCCCGTTTCTGCCCCGCGATCTGCTGCCAGTGACAGACAACAGGGGGTCTGACCTGTATGAAGAGCAGGCAGCACCAGTGCTGGCTGGAAGGCTGGAATAGACACCTGGGAAATGTCGGCATGCGCGGCCTGTGGTGGTGACTTTCCAAAGCAGAGTGATTAACCAGAATGAAGCAAAGCAAGAAACAGAAACAGCTTTTCTACCAGGGTGAAATTCAAGTGCTTTAAGGAGTTTTTTTTTTTTTTTTTAGTATGGGCTTTGTGTGTGATGCGAAGCTTTCACATGATGATTTGGATCAAAGGTTGCATCCTGTTCATACATAAAATGTGGTTGTACATATAGAAAGTCTTTATAAAGATATCTTGGAGTTTTATCTTTATAAAGATACCTTGAAGTTTTCTCTTGTAAAGATACCTAGGTGTTTTAAAGATATCTTTATAAAGATAAAACTAACCTATACCAATTCCAGCAGTCATTAATTTGGTTAATTATGAGTTTAAGACAGGCGTGAAGTTGGAACAAACTTGCAAACTAAAATTTCTTCCCACTACATGCCCCAATTATTTTCTTTAGACTTTTCTAATTTTTGCAGGAATTCAAAGAGATTGCTGCTGTTAGCTACATTAAATTTATGCTGTTAATATTTAGTATGTATAAAACCTCAAGTATTTCAAATTCTGAACAGAGTACAGGAATTCTGAGAGAACTTAGCTTTTCCTTTCTTTCCTTCAGTTTTGGTAGATTTTGAGCTCTACAATCTGGAAAATGCTTATCTTAAGTTCATTTTAAGTAAAATAAAGGCAGTCATTCAGGTAGGATTACCTTATGATAACTTTCTTGTCTGCGTTTTCTGATACTTTGCTGTCGTCTGTTTTTTCTAAAGTCCTGAACAGTCTCTGGATTTGTAAAACAGCCCGAGAATAATTCTGTTATGCTTATTATTTACTTAATACTGTTAGGCCAATATGTAGTTCAAGTATTTTTCTAAATTTTGTACTCTTATGTTGTTTGATAAAGTCAGCCACTGTTTTTTAATAGTCCAGAATAATTACATTTTCTCATGTTACTTCATTATATATGGTAGTGTAAATATTGGTAAAATAGGAAAACGTATTGCTGCATTTATACAGTGCACTGTATTAATGATGTCTCTCTACAAAATAAATTATGCTAAACATTATTCACATAAAAACTTTAGGAATAGAGCGTAACAGCTTCAGAGGCACTGGATGTGTCTTAGTATTTGGAGACACATCCATTTTGGAGACACATCTACATCCATTTATGTAAGAGCATAGAAGAGTCTTTGCTGTGTTCATGATGTATTCTTTGGACTGAGCTTGGCTTTAGCAAATTAAGCTGTTCCAGAGGGAACAATGTAGTTTCATATATGAAGTGCAGAACTGCAGTTTCATCGACAATATGTCATGAACACTGAAGAAATGGGCTTGATATTGTTAGTTGTAAACAAAGGAGAGCAGAATATAAATATTTCACAGATTATATGTGGCCAAGTCAGAAGCAGCAATTGGCAGATGGGAAGTGGTCTTTTTTGTGTGTTTTTTAATTCACCTGGACTTGCAGGTTTTTGTCACAGTTCAAAAGAGTTGCAAATAACTCTTCTAATAAAACAGCCTTAAATTACTTCAGAGGTTTAACAGATATAGTCATAAAGGTTTTCAGTGTTTTAACAAATATACTGCAGGAGGTTTTCAATGAATAGCTGTTCATAAGCAGTTAATTATCTCGTTGTAGGCTGGCTCACTTGGAAATCGAAGAGCACAGTTGACTTCTGTGTTATGGTTGCCCTGCCCGTGAAGAGGGAAGCTGGAGCTGCCTCCTCTTGAGGGGCTGAGACGAGCTGAGAGCGAGGAGTTTGCTGGCTTTTTAAAAGTACCCAGAGTGAATGGAGATTGGCATTTACACAGTGTGTGAAGTGTCTACTCTTGTACATTGTACCTAAAATACTTGCTCTTCTCTCGTGCTCTTACTCCCTGCTCACCAGCCCCAGTGCAGTTGCTGACAAACAACAGCTCCTTGTTAGCAGCGATATCTGCAGCCCACCCTGCTTCGGTCCTGTTCTCTCCCGGCATCTGCATTCCTAGGAACCCTGAAAGGAGCCTTTAGCTTCATCTTGGAACTTCTCTGATTCAGTAACTCCTGGTTATCTCCAGAATGTGCATAGGGAACCTAGTGGTTGTGTCAAGTTAACCTCAGGTCTAGGGATAACCCTCATATGGGGAAAAGGAACATCCTACCTATAACACAGAGCTGAAGTAGGTTCCTTATTCAAGGATTTGTTACTTTTCCAAAGGTTTCCTCTAACGTATCTCATTTTGATGCTGTTAAATATCATATTTATTCTTGTTTTGACACGTAAGAAACCGAGTTTTGTCTGTGAATGAAAATTACTGGCAAAAGGCCCTGCAAATACTATAATATAGTGAATCTTAATCCGCCCTTCTATGGCTGTAGTCAGTGTGGGGCTCCCTGCTTGAAGGCTTGTTTAATGTGATGATTCAAATAGTGATTTGGACCACCTTCCAGCAGCCATGGCCAGTTTAGGCCAGGGCATCAAAATAGCAAGTAATTTTCAGGGGATAAAACTTTGAATGTCAGTGCTTTGAAGTAAATGCTGAGTGGGACATCTGGTTCAGCGTCTGACTCTCATAGAAGAGTCATGTGGCAGAGCTGTAGACCAGAATGGGTCAGGTGAGACAAGCCTGTTGCTGTGAGGAATGGCTGTTCAGCTTCAAGAAATCTAGATATTTAGAGTGGAGAGGAGAAGTAATGTGCAGTAATGGAGTAGTGAGACCAAGATAGAAGTCAGTCAACAGGCAAAGAAATTTTTAGAGTTTAGGGAAAATGTGTGTTACTCTTTGCTAGTTGTAGTCATGGATCTAGAGAAATGTGGAAACTCCTCTCTTCATTTTTGCTGGAAGATAACTGCTTTTAGTGTTAGACATGCATGGCAACAAAGGAGAAACTGACTGAAAATAGCAGATTTCAGCACTGTAGCAACTGAGGAAATTATTTTCCTAGACAACTAGATCTGGAAATTTTTGCTATGTAGAACATGAAGAAAAGGATTGGCAAGACAGTAACTGGAGGAAACATGGGTCAAAGAAGTAGTTTGACAATGGGAGAAGAGTTGAAAATTGCTTTGCATCGTTGGTGAACAGCTTTTGTTTCCCAGAAGCTGGGGAAACTTTCTAGCATTATGTACTGTATCGTTTTTTTTAAAAAAAAACTCCTGATTTCATGATAAATTTCATTTCTTCCTTCATAAAGACTACTTAAATTCATTATCCTTGGAGATTTTTTTCTGAACTTTATGTGCCCATAAAGATAAATAAAGAATGTTAAATGCCTTTATTCCAACAGGAAAAAGATTGGTTGGGGTGGGTAGGAAGAGAAGTGAGTTAGAAAGCAATTTGGAAATTGGATTTGGAAGCTGTTGCTGGTATGGTTAAGAAAAAAGAGTTCAGATATTTTAGTTGCAGAAGAGTATTGTAACAGAACTACAGGACTTTACTTTTTATTTAGATAATTATGGATGAAAAAAGGGCAGAGGAAACCGATAAAGATTTATGTTTTGGAAAGAAGACCACCACATCCAATCCAGCTCAGAAGACTGAAGTGGTGCCTATTAGGTAAGGTTTGCAGACTCAGCAACCGTTCCTCCTACTTGGGCCTTGGAGATCAATGGTATTCAGTAAACCTTAGAATGCTAAGGAGACTTCAGAAAGCTCCCAAAATGCTTATTGTCTTTTCATATTTAGAAAAGGGTTAGTGAGGATGAGGCAAATCTTTACTGATGGGTTAATACCACTTCAACTAACTGGAAAGAAATGGAGAGAAACATAATGATCAGCAATTTGAAGATGTGTAGTCTCAAACTTGAATCCAGTAGCCCTTTACTAGTGGTTAGCTTCTGCTTCAGCAAAATGAAGGCAGTAGCAGCATTTCTCCGTACTCCCCCCTGCTCAGTGTGATGAAGGGCAGACTGTGTCTGTAAAACATCAAACATTTATTTCTCTACACTTGCTATGTAGGTGGCCAAGCATAATCAATGATGACAGTTGAGCAACTACCATGTCATAAGAAGTGAATTTGCATTTTACTCCTCAGACTTCCAGTTTTATCAAATTTCTTAAATGAGTTCCAGCTAGTGGTCTGGGCTCCCTATGGATGGTGGCAATTAAAATTTGAAAGAAAGCAGGAGGTAGCCTGGTTGCTTTATTCAGGTTCTGAAGTTGCTGCTTTGCCTGCCATTAGCTGACTTCAGGACGTTAAATGCCCCAGCCTCATAAGCCCCGTATTTTGTCGTGTTTGATGCTTTCATCTAGCTTGGATGGAGCATTAATATTTAAAATCCATGTATCTGTTAGTTCAATAGACACATCCATTACTTATTGAAGCAGTGCAGTTTATGAAAATAAACCTGCTGTCATCACAGGTAAAAGTTCTCCAGAATAACATACAGTGCCAGCAGGTGCTTTTTGTTTTCACAAGTTTGCCAGTGGAAAAATCAGTATTTCTTTAGAAATAAAAAAAAACTCCTGATTTAGGAATGGTGTATCTCTAGGTTCCTGAAAGGAAAGCATACCATGCATGTTAATACTAGCCTAACAGTAACAAATTTAACTAAGAGCACACTATAGGAATAGGAAAGTAGCCATTTAAATAGCTGGACTTTCTGTTGCTGCTCAGTGTCTTTCAGACGAGAAGTTCCCAGACTGCCAGAGCAGTTACATTTGCTAACTGAGATTCCTTGCCCGCTTTCCAAAGATCCAAAGCATAAGTGAAGTTACCCCCAAACAGTCGCTCAAAAAAAGATCTCACCTTAATACTGTATTTTGTACTTGAAGCTAAATACTTGCTGGGCCTGTTTGGTAGCTATTAGAGTTCCTCATGTTTGGGGTGTGAAAGTGAGTGAACTTCTTCCACTATCGGTGCAGGACACGGTTGGAGTTTGTGGCACCTGTCTCAAGGATTCGGAGTTGCTTCTGCTGCTCCTGGCTGCCGGTCAAGGGAGATGCACTCTCTGAGGAGGCTGGCTTGATCAAATGAAAATGCTAATTTTTCTTTTCCTTAGGTGGGGAATTGAGAGGGCAGTACAAAAAGAGCTAACCTTTCCTTCTGTGCCCTCCAGAGAGTGCAGGCCATGGCATGTATACGTTATTCCGTCATATAGGAGTTTGATGGATACCATTAGCTTCTTCCTCTTTCAAAGAGGGTTAATTTTTTTATTCTGATCTAACAAATATTCACACCGCACTGTTGTTGCTGCCTTTGTCTTCTGGGTAACAGAAATTGTGTCTTCTCTTTCCACATCTCTCTTGCTGGCTTCAAAAATAGAAGCAGATCTCTAACAAGTTCTCAGGACACTTTTTAGAGACCACGTATATAACATGATGCAGGTCTGAATTAGCAGGCAATGGCATGACTATTTATTTTCCAAAGCTCATTCTTGAGTAGTTTGGTATCCTCCCACTTGAGTAAGGAGGTGAGTGATGACGTCAGCCTCTGTGGCCGAAGCACTTGGTAATCTCACTTCCTGAGAGGAGAAGTTAGGAAATGTCCCTGCTGGAGTGGCAACCTGAAGTCTGGTTTCCCTTGGCTGTGTGTTGTGCCGTTGTTCCAGTCCTGGCCTTTCTTTGCTGGACGTGGGCTGTAATGGAAAAGGGAATCCAAACCCCAGTGCTTGCTCTGTTGCAAGGCCACAAAAGTTACAAATATTTTGGAAAGTGCAGGGTTCCTCTTATTTGTAACTAGATTTTTTTTGTTTGTTTTCCCAAAGGGTTTCTGTGTTTATAAGATGGCTCTCTTATGGGCACATTTAATTATTATATATACAATTATTTTATAGTGTATGTGTTCACATACAAGATAGCCCTCACTGTAATGAGACTAGATTTGTATGTGCATGTGTATACAACTGTTTCTAAGAAGAGAAAAAGTTGACCTTGAGTATTAGAAAGTCACTGCATAAAGCTCTTCTAGTAATGAGTCTTCCCTCTTCCTGACAGTGAAACCTTTCTTAGACTAATGGGAAAAACAAAACAAAACAAAAAAGCAAGAAGAATGGGGTGAAGAAAGGACGATGTCAGGTGCTCACTTTCCTTTTAACAGAATCAGCGTGTTTTGTCGAAGATCTTCATGAACTTCTGCTGGAAGTGGATAGTTAGTAGTACCGTACTCTTGGAAAAAAGTAGTACAGCTCAACTACCCTAGTGGACTTTGCAGGAATTTTGTAGATAGAAGTGTGGTAAAAACATTAAATTAGAACATTAAAAGCTTTCTTTTCCTCAAGAGTCAAGGGTTGAGATATTCTGGTCTCCAGGTAAGAAACTGAGTCTAGCATTTGAATTCTGGCTGTGAATTAATGTCACAGTGTCACTGACTAGCTCAGTGGTTCCCAGTCAGATGTGCTTTCTTGGGCATAGTGTTCTGCTTTTCCTTCTCTTTGTCAGACAGTACTGAAGACAGACTGGAATGCCCAGGCTTGGACTGCACCTCATAATAGTTTTTGGCTTGATGCTGAGATCTTGTCTCCATGGAGCTCGACCGAGCTCTATTCTGACAGTCAACATCAGGCAGGTTCCTTTCTCTATTGCTTATGTTTCATCCAAGTGTCACTGGTTTGACATTTGGTCGTGGGAGTCTTCAGCTTATGACTTGGCATGTGATTGTACCAGCTGCAGGAATGACCTCTGCAGGTCTGTGAACTTGGAATTAAATATACATGAAGAAGGGAAAAATAAACTTGCTAATAAAATCTATAAGTTTCTGTGGCTTACTTTTTCAGCCTGGGACTTGGGATAAAGCACTTCACTTGAAATCCATTGTTTGTTTACATGAATGACCCCAGGCATGTTTCAAGGATAATATTTCAAAAAGGGCCAATAATTTCCTAAAAAAAAATATGCTGCCACCTTAGACACAAGATTCCTTTCCTGTCATTGACCTGGCATAGAGAATTCACTCAGGCTGCTTGGCAGCTGGCCAGGGAAAGCAGTAAGGGCTGGTAGGCAGTTCTGTGGATTGTCTGGGGGAGCAGCTTCGAAGAAGCGGGAGAGAGAAAGTGGGTGCTTTTGAGATGGTGTTTGTACTGTACAGATCTATTCAGTGTAGTTTTGTATAGAAAGCTTTTCCTGTTGCAATGAATTCTGAAGAATTCAATTTGTCTTTTTTTTTTTTTAATGTTTGTCTTAAGGTAAAGACTCTTATGGTGTAAAATATTCTTTCTCACTTTCTTCCAGTTTCACAAAGGTTTTTCCAGGAGTGACTTGTACTCCAAATAATCCATGCACTTGCAATTCTGTGACATTTAGAGGAATCAAAACTCGTGGCTCAAGTAGATTTTCCCCTGCATTTCAGCTCTTACTGGGTCAGGCTGCCACATGTCAGAATGCGTGCATGTACTGTCGCAACTTTGTCGCTTGTTATGTAACCCTATAGCTAAATAGCCAAAACAGTGTGAAATGTGTAAAGCTGAACTTTGTTTTGCTAACATCTGATATATCCCTTCTCCATATGTGATAGAAATACAGCTAAAGTTGGGATCAGTAATCCTGCTTCCTAGTACTGGAGAGATCAACTCGTGGATTAGGAGGAGACTGTTGTCTAGGCCAAGGAGCATAAATCCAGTTGTCACTTCCAGAAGGAAAATGATCGGAGGCTGGAGGTGGAGCTGCAGGAAGGATTTGAAAGGAGTCATTTGAGCTTTGCATCTGCTGTGCAGGACCAACTTGCTGGGATTAGTAGGGTAGATCAAGTAAAATATGCCCTTTTATGCCTAGTAGATCTAGTGAGGAGTTCTTGGCGGTATCTTCTTTCAGAATCCTTATTTTAAACTCTTTTGAATTATATGGTCACGTGTCTGGAATAAACTTTCAATCAGATCTCCAGGCTCCTGGAGTGAATAAAAATGTCCGCTGTTTTGATGACAAGTTTAAAAAAGCAGTGATAGTCTAGTATAAGCAGACGTACTAAAATGGTATGAGAATGCTGTGCTGTGATATAAACTAACTCAAAATAGCCTGTAATGCTGTCTTGCAGCTACCACGTTCTCTCCTTTGCTCAGATAATAAGCCCAAGAAAATACAGTTTTATGTCAACTCACTGCTCAAGTACAGTTTTTGCTCTTGTTCCCCAAAACATTTCTATGCATCTGGACACAATGGTTTAGCAAGGGATAGGGAGAGGCAAAATCAACTGTGAAAAGAATTTTGCCTTTGGATTCTAAAATTCAAGTGAAATTATGTGCTAATTGAGAAGAAATTCTATACCGTGGGTCTCTGCTGAGAATGTAGGAGTTGTAATACTCTCTTCAGAAGTGACCAGTGGAGAATATTTAGCAAAAGAGAATAAGTAATTGCTGAAAAGGAGTTTTTTGTCCTGCAGTCTGGCTGTTGATAATCACTGATGTAAAATTTTTTTTTTGGACTGTATCTGGGTGTTCTACTCAGTAGGCAGCAAAGACCCTGTTCCTGAAATGGGCCTTAAGACTTCTTTGGACTATTTAATTTTGACTTTTGATGCTTCACCAGGGATTGTACAGAAAAGTGTTTTCTTTAGCTCTTATATTTCCTGCCAGCGAATTTCACTGAGTGCTCCGAGCTTCTGTTTTATGAGAAACAGTGATCAGTTGTGGTTGGTGTGCCCTGCATGTGTGATTCCTGTGCGGTGCTGTAAATCTTTCTCCTGCTATCCCCTCCACTACTCTTCACCTAGTAGATGCTTTTCAATAGGTAGCATTAGAAGAACAGTAGGAGAGATGATGTGATGATGAGAGATGCTGTAAGTGAGCAGATGGAGCTTATCAGCCCAAAATATTTTGCAATTTATCTTCAATCTCAAATAGACAGTAGTAGTAGTAAAACAAAGACATGAGTACTGCCCTGGCAAGGCCTGTAACTGAGAGGCTGGAACAAAGTCTCCAGGCATGGAAGACTTGCAAGGTGGGGGCAATAGCCTTTATTAGAAGAGCTAGGGAACTTCGCTGTGTGCATATGTAGATCTGAAAGGCTGCCCTTTTAGATATACTGTTTAATATCACTGTGGATCTATCTTGTCTTACCTGTTGTCTTAGACCATCATGGTTGCAGCAATTTTCTTGTTTAATCTTGTCTTACTCTTAGTTAGTTTTCCCCCTTGATTAAGTGGGAGAAGCAGCTAGTCGAAGCTTTCAGTAGCAGAGGTTGGCAGCTGGTTTTTAATGATGGTGCTTGAGCTGCACCTGGTTGTGACTGCAGCGCAGGAAGGCGCTGCTGGGCCGTGCCGTGTGGGGCAGGATGCTCCGGCGCTCCCGCACAGCGCGGAGGAGCGGCCGCCTGGAAGCTCTGTGAGGCTCCCGCCGCGTCGCAGAACGAGACTCGGGGCTCGTGCAGCTCTGCTTTGCAGAGGGAGCACATTTGTACTATGAGATTGTGAAAAATGGATTTGTGAATCAGAGAGAATTTTTGAAAAGATGCTCTGTAAGCTTTTTTGTGTCCAAGTCTGTGTTCTGCTGTGATTTTAACAGCCACTTCTGCTTTCTCTGGTGTAATTATTTGTTGGTATTGCCTGACAAATGGTTATATGTTAGAGTTGTATCAGAATTGTGCTGTTTGTTTGAATGCAGAACAGGAAAGGACCTTTGTATTCATTGAGTTTATTTCAATGCACTTGCAGACTTTGTGCAACGCAGTCATAGATCTATGAACCTCTGTCCCAAAAGCAGTTGAGCCCCCTACTCCCGCCACTTCAATTAGAAGCCCGTTGCAAAACTAAATTTTTCTAAGCATGATGGACCTTCTTGTAATATTTAGCCTAAATGTATTCATCGTCAGTTGGTAATAACAAGTCCTTGTGCCAAGCTTTTCCTTTTAAGTAGTTGTTCTTCTTTGATAGTTATCTCTGTGTTTATATACAGTCCTTGCTTTTTTATTCAGCTTTATTTTCGCTAGGCTAAAGCCAGCTTCTCCTAGCCTCCCTTGAGGCCTGTTGTTGAAATGCGGAGCAAGATGAAGGTACTCTGGCTTTTCAGCCTCCACGTAGCAGGTTTTTCCAGTTCCCTGGAAGGGTGGGTCTTGTCTTTGTACTCTGCTGATAAAAGAAGGGAATAGCAGCTTCCTTGTTATTGCTGTGTTCTAATAGAAACATGAAGATAGAAAATCTTGTGTTTGAAAATGTACTCTCTGGACGTTGTCTTAGAGTAGAGAAAGAGATTCAAACAGTAGAGACTTGGTGTGTATAATTTAGGAATGCAGACCATCCTACGAGACTGCTCAATGCAGGCAGATGTCTGATTGCCTCTGGAGCGTGAGTTTCCTTTGGGATTTTTGTGTTTGTTCCTCGGGCTGGGCTCACATCACAAATCTGTGGCTGTGCCCAGATGCCGGGTGCATTTTTAATGAGTTACTGCCAATGTCTGTGATCAAAGATAAGTCAGACCTGGTACATAAGAACTGAAAACTGGCATTATATGTAAACATTTTTTCTGACCAGTATTTATTAGATACTTGACACTTTAAAGGCTTTTGATAAATTGATGTGGGGTGTGTAGATTTATGTTCCTAAGTATTAATGAAATATGTAAAATGAGGATACATTGTGCAGGATATAATTATATAAAAGATTTAAAAAATGAATTTGAAAAAGCTTCAGTAAGAACCTGACCTGTCCCTCTCCAATTTAGGATCTTCAATGCTAATATTTTGGAAAACATAAGCAATTAATACTTTTTAAAATGCTGTGGGGTGGTTTATCTCCCAGATTGAGTGAAGAACCTAAGTCTGATGATCGATACTGTAGCTCGTGATGATTAGGCTAAGGAAGTGTGGAGTAAGGCACCTAGGGGCCACGTGCTGGTGAGGTTTAGGTTTCTCAGATGGGATTTGAACCGGGAGCGCAGCGCTAGTTCAGTGAAGCTGGTCAGTAGGAAACAAAGATATTTAAGTGTTGAGACTCAAAGGCCTTCATTCTGTGTCTGCCTCAACCGGAGGGAGCTCAAGCTGTCCTCACACGAGTGCTGTCCCCAGCCTTTCCCGCTTAGATAAGGCACCCAACAACCAGCCTGCCTGGATCCTCGAGCTTCCCTTGCTGGCTGCAGCATGGCCAACTTCCACAGGGAGGATGGGGAAGTCCTGTGCAAAGCTCCCAACCTGGCGATGTTGGTGTTCCTTGGGAATGTGTCTTCAATCCTTCCCTTTCTGTTGCACTTGATTGTTGAGTAGACCTGAACAACACCTGAACAGTTTAAATGTTACTGAATACAGAAAAACAAAAAGGAATTAATGGAATATTTTGATTAAAAGAAAAAGGTTATACTCAATTTTATTAAGTAAAACCTTGCAAATAGTCTTGTTAACTGCCATTAGCTGCTACGTCTTGTGGACTTCTGGGTGTAAAACACGTTCCTTTTCCATAACATGTGAATGGCTTCTTTAGGTATCCTGTATGTCATGAAACAAATATTGTGATGTGGGCAAAATATTCCCTGACTTTCTGTGATGTGAAGTGTGCATGCAAAGGTGATTGAATCATCCATTCTTACTGGAGAAAAGATGAAATGTCACATCAGAAATGGTTTATGTGGGTCAGGTGATAACAGGTAAACCGAAAGAGGCAGAATACATAGGTTTGATATGTGCCAAAGTTATTAAATTTTGCAGCTCTCGGGGAGCGTTGCATCTGTTCAGTTAACCTGATTCATAGAAGTTGTATATTTAGTATGCTGCAATGGATGTATTCATCTCTCCTGTGAATGGCAGTGTATAAGGAAATACAGTACGGTGATGGAAAAGTTTTTGAACTCCAGCATGCTTGTGCCTTTGTGAGGCTGACTCCGAGGCTGAAAAGAAATGTGTGCGTAGGGGGCCATTGCATGGCTGTTTTTTTTGCCATATATTGTCTGGAGTGTGAAGTAAGGGCAGGCCACACGTCTGACGTCTGATTTCTTACCTTAAAATGGTTTAATTTTCATAGTTGGCACAGTTCACTGCAAGCACATGTTCAGTATCTTAGATACCTCAACACATCAGCTTCTGCCAATTTTCACTCATGTTTCCAAATGTAATATTATGCTTATGTCCTATCCTTTCTTTGGCACTGAACTCTACCAGCACCTGTTAATGTTAAGGCTGAATTAAGTTACTGTAATGTAGAGGATAAAAAGGTTTTGGTGAAAGAAAATTGGATTTGAGGTTTAGTTTTCTGCCTATTTAAATATTTCAAGTGGAAGTCTCTACTTCAGTTTTATTTAGAAATCAAAAAGCATTATTAAAATGTTAGCACTTGCCATTTTGCTAAAATCTTCTTCCATGCTTTTACTGATATTCAGTTCAAGCCCTCGTAAGTAATGACCTGAAGCAAACTGGGGTGTCACTGTTTCTCTGAGAGATGAGTGCTTTTTCTGGAAGTTGTAATTTCTCTGTCTGCGGGCTGATTCTCCTTTGCATTTTACAGGGTTTTGTGTCTCACTGGTGTTCTTCATTTCGGCAGCTGAAGGAGAGCAGCCATCG
Organism: Tinamus guttatus; assembly: GCF_000705375.1. The sequence goes on along the minus strand of NW_010583420.1, from coordinate 55,477 downwards.
GGTCAGGGCTTGCACTACATGGTCAGCAATCCCATTACTGCAGAGTAGAAGAGTAAAGCAGAGACTTCTTGGTGCTTCAGCTTATGAACGTTACTGAGGTTCCTGCTTTCGGGCAGTATTGGAACAACCACCAGCAAGGACATTTACATTCTGTAAATGTTATTGCTGTGGGTAATGTAAGGTAGCTTGATAAATGTGCATGGATGTTTTCTGTCCAACATCCTAGCTGTCTTTCCAGAATGTAGTTTTTAAGTGTTTTGTTTGCGATCTAAGAAAATTGGGAAGAAGCTTCTGTTTTGGACAAATAAGCTATTTGGAGCTAAAAAGCAGATGGATTTCTCTGAGGAGAAAATACGGAAAGAAAAAGATTAAAAAAAAATGTCTAAGCATAGCTCCATATCTAGTAGGAAGAAAGAGGTGGTGATTGAAGGGGCGGATACTAGTGTCCTTACTAGGATGTAGGCAAGGAAATGACTGGGAAGAGGAATCCCCTCAATTGCTGCTCACAACAAAATGTGGAAGGGGAAGTGAACAGTGTGGAGCCCTTTGGAAAAGGAGTGGTGGCTGCTGGTCAGGGACCAAGGGGTCCAAAGAATCCGGAAAGAGTTGGGCAGCGGTTCCCTTGCTCTGGGAAATTTAACAGGGCAGGTTCTCAAGTAGTAAGAAGTGGTGTCTGGAGAGAGCTCACACATCAGGAAAGATCTGACTTTGTTCCCTCATATGGCGGTGCCGGTGACTTCATTTCGTAATAACCGCGCTGAAAACCCCTTGTGCTGTCAGAAAAGGACTAGGAGAACCAGTGCTTTCGGAGTCAGAAGGACCCTGTTTTAGAAGTTCTTGTGGATATGTGTTGCTTTCATAGAAATTAATAGAGAAGGGGAATAATTTGGTCTGTCCCAAATTTCATTTGACAGTACAAGGACCCTTCTTGTCTCCGTAGAAAAGTGGACTTGCTTCAGTTTGTGAATCACTTGTGCCTGGAATGCTGTTCAAATGTCAGTCCTAATTTATAACCTAGATAGATATCCTCCCCAATAAATCATTAACTGAAAGTAACATGGTACTAGGATTTTTTTTTGTTTAATGAAATGATTCATTATAAACAGATAGTATAAGGCTATTTTAGAGAGAAGGCTTCCTCTTTGTCCTTTTTTCAGTTGTTCAGTCACTATAGATGCAGAAAATAACTATATTACATTAGTCGCTCTCAGAAAGAGTAGGAAGGAAATGTATTCTAATTTATTCTAACGGAAGGAAGTAGAAAGCCTTGTTTACTATTAGCCTCTCCATTAAGCTCAGTGAAAGGCCAAAAAAGAATATTAATAATCTTCTTTTATTAAATCATTTGCACAAAAATCAATACGATTTAGAAAGTCTGGATGATTTATGCCCTGTTTTCCTTGATCACCACTAATATTTGCAGTTTTGTTCTATAGATTTCAGATGCAGCTTGTGGAAATAAATTTGTTCAAGACGAGCTTTGCTGCATATCCATCTTGCTTAAAATTAATTTTTCTAATGTACAGTCACTAATCAAAACTGTTATTATGTCAGTTGCAAAAACATGCAAGTAAATTTTCAGTGCCTGCAGCGTGTGACCAGGGATCGCAAAGTTGTAAAAGAATTGTATTATTGGTCACATTTTCAATGGAAAGTGGATTTTAAGAATATCTCCCATTTCATACATTTTATTGCCTTTATGGAAGATGTATTTTTATCTATGTTGGAAATAATGTCATCTGGGTTCTGAGGAGACCCACAGACCATGAAAAAACCTGTATATTTTTTTCTATCATTTATTTGAGACTGACATACTAATTGGAAACTGTTTAGTTGTAGATGTTAAAAAGCATTTTTACTGAATAATATTACCCAGGCATTAATTCTGTCACTGTTTCTGGAATTCCTCCTATATCCTTTCTTGCTCTGCTCTGAATGATGCCATTATTCTGCCTATGACTTGAGCTGTAAACAGGAAGACATTTTCCAAATTCAGCATCATATCAAAGCTATATTTAAGCCTTAGTCATTTCAAATCCCATAGTAATAGCTGTAAGATATGCTTCTTAGGCATCTGAATGCTGAACATATTTAGGATCCCGTAATCTGGTTAGTCCATTACTGTGGCATTCATGTCTCTCCTCCCAGTCTGTGGCACCTATTCCTGCCTGTGTCTGTGGCGGTCTCCGCTCCAGCCGTGGTGCAGAGGGGGCTGTTCGGGCACAGGACAAGCAGGCGCTCCGCAGGTTTGGTCTCTATCGCGGGGAGGGCTCTCGAGGAGCTGTCTTCAAACCGCTGACCAAATGCACAGGGTTTTTACCATATGCCCGTTCCTGATTCTATCCAAACCATGCCCAGTCCGAGTCTGCCAGAGTTAAGGCATCTGCACTGCTACGGTTACAGATCCTAAGTGTTGAAGAATCCAAATGTTTTCTTAGGCAGAAAGTAATTAGCTGAGCAATGCAAGTCCAAATGTAATTTAAACTACTGTTTTCAAACAGTCCAGTTAGTCGAGTATGGAGAAAATAAGTAAAGATTTCATCTTATTAGAAAGGTCATATAAAGGTCCAAGAAACATAACATGAAATTAAATGAAGAATTTTCCAATCTATTTTCTGTTATGTAAGTAGCTAATTCATAATCCTTTTTAGTGTGCATAATCTTACATCAATGTACAGGGGAACTGATCACCAATTTAGCTTAGGTAAATGTGTAGGATAGATGAAAGAAGTTGTATCTAGGGAAAGGTGAAAAAGTCACGTTTCTGTGCCTCTATAAATACACTTGCAATGATGAGACATTCCAGTCCAACAGAAGAAAAATGGAGTCAAGTGTATTTGCTGACTGTTTTTTGCCTCATCATGTCTGCTTGTTAATAGAACTCAAAGCAAACAAGACAAACTTAATTTGCTATGTTCCAGTGAGCAGCCGTATTCAGCTTCCTATTCAGCGGCTGCACGTGGAGTTCTTCGTTTAATGAGCGTTCTTCAGAATGATCCTCCCTCTCTTGTTTTTCTCTTTCCATTAGATATTTACCGTCTTAAATGCGTTTTGCTGCGCCTTCCTCAGTATTTTGTTTATTTTAGATCAAGTGAACTCTGTAACTTTTTGTAGTGACTAGCTTAAGAGGGTGTTGAATTTGGATGACTTTATTATGTGATGGAGAGCTGTGCTTTTGTGCATGTGCTTATTAACATGTTATTTGCTCAAAGGAAAAATGTTCTTCAGCAGAAACATCCTACAGTATGTATCAAAGTGGTAACTGTTCTGTTTCAGGTTACTTAGATATTAGGTTGCCCAGAGGTTCATTTGTTTCTGAAAAATGATTTCCTTGATATAAAATGGATGAGAAAGTACTCTAGAACGATGACTTGTCATAATAAATGAGCTAGAGTGCTTACAAGTCCTAACATCGTCTGCTGTATTAGACAGGGGATATGCCAGGGAAAACACAACTTCTACATCTGTGTTTAAACATTATATGAAAATATTTTATCTTTATTTCACAACGGATGACTGTCTGTGACAGCTCGAGTGTCGTTATTCACACGACAGAGCTGTGCTCACAGTGATTGCTTTCAGATGTAGCTTGGAGTTATTGCTCTTGGCACCATTGTATCATCTTTCACGTTGCTGCAAATGGTTCTGCTTCGCTTTTGTCCAGGATGAGCACAGGAGAGTTTTGTGTCTATGCATGTGTATTTAGCTTTCCAAACGCTCATTTCATTTAACTTAACATCAAAGCCTATTTTTGAACTGCACTATGAACAAAAGGGTGGAGAATGTAAACCTGACCTCTTCTTGCTGTTGCTGTGACAAGAACTAGCCTTGTTCTACAAAATAATGAAGAGTTGGGGACCAGGAGGAGTAGCTGCGATCTGGTGATGAGGTTGTGGATTCTTTTCTTTTTCCAGTCAAGAAAGACAAATGAGTAGCAGCATCTTGTGCTCAAAACTGGAGCATGTGCCCCTGTTCTCTCACCCGGTGCACGTCATATGATGTGATCTGTGTTGAATTTTGTGACCCAGTTTTCTGCAGGGGCAGGGTTGGGCCCTGACTCCTACTTACTGCTGGAGTGCTGGGAAGTTCCCAGGCTTCTGTATAGAGAGTAAGGTAAAAAATCCAGAGGCTGTTTCTAAAATCTTCCACAAAATAGTATTCTGCACCCTATTTTTGTGGATGCTGGAACATTTTCTTCTTTTCTGACGCTAACTGAACTCTCTTGGAGTATTTAGACAGTGTAAATAAAATGAAAACTACACTCCTTTCCTTTTTCCTCTTTTTTCTCAAATAGGATATAGTAGATTTAGAAGAAAACCATAATAGGGGACGTCAGAGAGAAGGAATGACTTCCCTGATTAACAAAATGATAATAAAAAATTGATTCTTGTTTGGAAGGAAGACACAAAAGAGAATTATAAATGGTAGTGGGAAAAGCAACAAATTATTTATTAACAGGAAATTATTTATTTGCAATTTTTTAGAACATAAATATCAAGCAAAAAGAAGTGCTTTGCACTTGGCATGAATTTTAGAACTTAGTTTCACAACTTTTTGAAAAGTCAAGACTTTGTGAGGCGTCACGAGCAGAGCTGGGCTTAGCCAGGCATTGGGTGAACCTGCAGCTCTTGCAGGTGGCCGTGCAGAGCCCACCTGTGTCCCAGGTAGATGCTCTGGTGCCCGGTGCTGGAGCTTGTGGTGTTGTGGGTAGCAAAGAGGTTCTCCTGGTTTTATAAAGCTTGATGTGCCTTAAGCCTTTTCCCTTGGCGTTAGACAGCCTACTCTGAAGACAGGATTCTGGACAAGCTTCAGTCTGACTTAAGTATTAAAGGTCTGTTTGTTTTTTTAATGACTATTTTTATGTCCCGGGTGAAGTAGGGAGGAGAGCAGGAAAGTGGTGCCCTGCCTTTACTGGCAGTGTGGGGAGGATGTGGGTCGCCCAGGCCTTCAGCGCAAGGAGGCCTGCGCCGGCAGGGCGAGTGTTCACCATCCGCTGGAGCCGTGTGTGGAATGTTTCGTGTGACGAGCAGCTCTCATTTCTTCAGCACAGCGATGCCACTGCTGAGCTGTGACGAGTGAACTGGCCGTGCTCGACAGCAGGGTGTTCTCATACAATCAGGTGCGACCGTGCGGATGAAAACGTTTGGAAAGCGTGGAGGAGCTTGGTGCAATGAGCAGGAAGGTTTTACCTGTGCCTTCCAAGCTCTGAGCAGCCTCGTGCTTTCTCGTGCTTCTGTGAACTGTGTTTTTTTTTTTTTTAATGTAATTGCTTGAATGACATGAAATGCATAAAGATTTGTGCGTAAAGATTTGCACAACTGTTTTGAGGATATTAAAGAAAATTATAGTCAAAGTACTTGAATATTCATATGTGTGAAATCACAAGGAGTGTGATTTTCTTTTTTTTTTAATGCTTGGCATAAAAGAGAGAAGGAAAAAGTGAGAGAACAGAGAGATCTTTCAAATAATGAGTAATTGGATCTGTTTTATATGGGTGATTGTTCAGTGTGAAAAGATTATCTGTTTTTGAGGGTGCTTGAGAGTGTCCTACATCAAAGCCTGGTGGTGACAGAAAATGCAGCGTTTTCTGGAGCAGCCTCTCGTCAACACGACATCGGAATCGGCGTCGCAGCTGGATTGTGAACATGCTGTTTCTGCAGAGGCGCTGGCTGAGTGGGGAGATGGTGGCTTCAGAGTAACTCAGCCATGAATACTGGATTCAGCTCTGCTCGCATTCTGCTGTGCCTTCAAATTGAAATAAAAAATACACTGGAGTATATGAATATTGATCAAGGAAGCAGCAGAAAGCACAAAGGCTTGTAGTGAATCTGTGTCTGGTATTTTCTGGAGATTTTTGTTTTGCTTGGGCAAAATAGCAAGAGATCTGTACATTTTCATCATGATTTCAGAGAACATAGTCATTTGCTTCATCATAAAAAGAAAAGACCAAAAAAAAAAAAAAGGAAGCATAGGGAAAAATAAACAATGCACAATAGTAACACAATTATTTTAGGATTTTTGTGTGAGTGGATAAGTTCTCTATCCCACATATATATGTAGGTGGTCAGATCCCATCTTTGAGTGATCTGATCTCTGTACTTATGAAACGACAAATATTGCTCATTTTTTCATTATTCACTTTGAACATGAGTGGGAACCACAGTATTTACTCGTGCATTTGTAAAGCCAGGAGTGAACAAGCATCCTTCCTTGTGAGAGAACCCAGAGTTCTGCTCTCAAGCCTTCCTGGGTGATCTTTTTGGGGTTTCCTTGCTGTTTTTCAATTTGTGCAACAATTTTAATGTTGTAACATTTGAAATGAACAGTGCAACAACTTCAGGACATACAATTTTAGGTTGAATGAATAGAAAGTCAGACCAAGTCATGGCTTTGCCTTTCCAGTAAACTCTGATAATTTTAACTACATTAATTCTGATAATACTATAATGGTGAGCACCCTGAGCCATTTTGGCCACCAGAAGGTATATGGTAGGATATTCCAAATGCGCTTAAACCACTTTGTTCTTTTCTTCTTTACAGCTTCTGCTGCGATTTTTATCACAGAACCTGTGATATCAAGGTGATTACAGTAGGATTGTTCAAGGAAGGCTCAGTTTCTTGATATTAATCTTAAATAATGTGTAATTTATTGCACAATTTCTCCTTTCCCCCTTTTTTGAATTAAACATATTTTGAAATAATAGCATAGACCTCTGAAATACATGCAAGTTCTTAATATTTTCTTACATAGTGTTTTCTTCGATGTGTAAATGCCGTGTTGCTCCCTCAGGCCATCATTAACTTGTTTGTGTATTTGGATTAACTAACTTGGCTTCCTCCCAGGGCCCAACTACAGATTAATAGGACAGCAAGTTTCACCTTGCTTTTTGGGTCCTTTCATAATTTTGCATGTGACTCTTCTCATGACTTCTTTTCCTGATATGATCTTGTAAAGGAGACATGCAATTTTTGAAAACTGGGAGAACATCATGTGCTAACAAGTAAGACGGCAGATTTATAGCATAGAAACAAACCTGGATACAGATCTCCACCTGCCTCTTCCCCTGCCTCTAGTGTTAACACTGATTTGTGTAGTCTCTGTTCTTTTTGGTTGTTGAGCAGAATAGTCCTACAGAAAATTAGAAATACAGAGAAGAGTTCATTTTTTTCCCCCAATAAGTTCAATTTGCAAAGATTCACCTTTTCAGTAGGAGAGCAGTGTAGACAGAGATACACTCCAGACAAGTTTTGGAATATCTGTATAGTTTAGCTTCAACCCAGGGAATGTTTTCCTTTTTATGTTTCAGATTGTGGTGTAGTTCCGTTCTTACTGCTAAGCTAGTTCCGTGTTCAGGGTCTGCCAAATATCAATGAGCTTAGAAGCTCTTTAGGGATCTAGAGCAGAGCCGGTAGTGCCAGTTTTCCTGTGCCCCTGCAGGGTGGCGGTGGTGGCAGAGAGCTGCTCTTGTTGCCTGCTGCTGGAGGGCCGGGATCTGGGCATGGTGTGTAGTGTTAACGGTGTGTTAATGGAGTGTTGGGGTAAACCCTGCGTTTTCTGCATGAGGGCTGTAGGAAACTCTATTCCTTCACAGCTACATTTAAGAGTACCATTAACATACCTATAAAATTAGACAGTTTTAAGATTTGCACTTACAGTTTAATTCTTTTTTGTATAAATGACTTGATGCTCTTAAATGGCGCAATATACTGTTTCAGCAGATGCCCAACGTCACTTAGCTGGAAGACCTGCAGTTATTGCAGCAGATTATGGCAAGAAGGGAGGGGCTGAATGCGTCATGAGGGCGCTGAATTCCTGCATTGGAGAATTGAGCTGTGGTCCTGCCTCTGCAGCAGAGTTGGTCTAGGTGACCTTAGTTAGATGTACAGGTTCTGGATGATATAAGTGAGACCCTGCCCGAGATTTTGCTAAATGGCTGTACTTAAGTTTGAGTTCTGTGCGGCTTAGGAGAAACTGTTGTGGCCACAGCTGGTAAAGTAAGACCGCAGGAAAGATTAGGTGTAAATGGGAAATTATTGTAATGGGAGGCCAAGGGGTTGTCTTATTTAGTTCAACGAACTGAAGATTGAAAGGTGTAAATAAATATGGGGCATATATCAGTGTGAAGGACTGTGTGAAGGAACTAGAGAGTAATACAGATTAAAGATTGCAGGAGCCTCAGCTGGCCTTTTACTGTGTCAGGAGGAGAAGTGGAAGCCTCAGAACCATCTGTGGGGTGCAGTCCTGGAGCAGCCTGCCAGGGTACTGGTGGGGCAGAGCACGGAGGTTGTTTCGAGATGCTCTTGTTGGATTTATATGAGGATTTGTCTTCAATTTATAGGCTAGACTTTATGACAAGGCTCTTGGATACTGCAGGGGCCCTTAGTAAAGCTTGCAAAGAAACAGTTGCATGATCAGTTGCACGATCACAGGTGTTTCATGTTTCTCATGTTTGCAGGGCTTCGTTTAGCTCTCAGCAAGGACCAGGGCGTTTTTTTCCATTGCCATCATACTTTCCCACTCCCCCCTTGCGCTTGCACAGACTTGCTCCTGCAGCTTGGCGCAAACCCACAGGCAGGGGAGGGTTTATTTGGGATTGAAAGCGAAGGTGAAATAAATGAAGTACGCCAAGGAAGTAGTCACAGAGAGGAACTAACCCAGCCTTGGGCCTCTAGCCTGCAAGCGAGCAACGTCAAACCCCGTTTTTCTGCTCACGGAAGCACTGTGCAGAAGTGCCAGGTGTCGCCTGTGGGATCTGCAAATCCTCCTCTTGCTCCCGACCTCATCCTTAGCTCCGAGGACCCTGCCTGGGCCGCGTGGCTGCGGTAGCTCCTGGTTCCTGACGACGAAAGCAGCTGCTCACCATGGGCGTCCCTCCCTTCTCTTGTGCCTGTGTGCATGGTATACATTAAACACAGAGGCACTCTGCAGATCTTGAAAATACCCCCTTTGATTATTTTGTGTTTTCACCTGTACTTCTTACCTTTTTAATGCCTTTTTTAATACATTTTTTTCTCCTATGTTTATAATTCATCTTACTTTGTGTACACACTCTGCCTGTCTTGATTTAGGTGTGAAATAGTGTTCACAAGTTAGGGCTTGTGTCTGTAGGTTGACAAATGATGGTTCTCTTTTCTTCCTCTTTGGAGAGCAGTGGGAAAAACTATGAACACAGAATTTTCCACTTTCTCCTTCCTTCCCTCTTGCTTTCCCTTCTATGGGTAGAGAGGAGGGAAGGACATGGTACCAGAGCAGGCATGGAAAACGAGAGACTGACCATGGAGGAACAAAATTCTGGTTTTCAAGAATATCTTGGGTAGTAAGTTATTTTAAAATGAGTTATTTCAAAAGAAATGGCATTTCTTTTCTGTATGCTTGAACTTAGAATGAAGAGCAAAACCAAAGAAATGGATCTCTAAAGTTCTGGTGAAAACTATCCAGTAAAAATCCTATGTCTGTAGGTGTTTGGATGATTTTTGCTTTGGGCTGCTAGGTTGCGGGGCTGCAGAGTACACTGAAAAACCCTTTCAAGTGCTTAGGGTGCTTTTGTACTTCCATTTTCCTCCCACTGCCTTGCTGGTGCTGGCTCCGTTGCTTTCTGTTGAAAAGTGGTGTTTGCTTTATTTCAGACTGGTGGGCTGCGTGACGAGAACATATCTTCTGGTATCCACTTAACAACTCTTAAGGAACTAACTGTAAGGTTTAAATTAGTTTCTAATGTTAAGAGCAACATTTGCAATATTTATGAAAATGAAGTTATGTGTCAAGACCATCTTAGCAAGCTATAATCATGATACAGGCTGTGATAGTGATATTTTGGCACATCATAATATACCATGAAAAATACAAATGTACTTTGTAATATTTTCCACAAATCTAAAGCTTACTGATGAGTGAGAGAAGATTAGTTATGAGACTGTAGGAAATTTAGGCTTCATAATTGCAATAGTATACTGAAAAAACTGCCAATGATGTGAAATTTGGCAGCTTTTTATCCTTACTGCTTTTCTTCCCCTGCTCCTCTGTCCACCCTAGTTAAAAATCAGAGCAGATGCAGTGGGAAAATTGTAAGCATCTTTTTCCTATCAGGAGGCCAAATTTTCAGATTTTGTAGAAAATCTGTTACAGTTAGACTGACTTTATCACTGATGAGTAATTCTGCTGCACATCAGTTCTGCTTTCAAGCACAAAGCATTTGTTCAAGAATATTGAAATCTTCAAGTTATAAATCGAACTGGATGGGTAACTGGCTTGAGATTTCTGGTTAAACTTTGAGTTTTGTGAGAAGTGCAGACCTCAGTAAGAAACAGGAAAAAAAACTTAACTTGCTTTGGGAAGAGGCTCAGAATGTCGCCACTTTTTCCATGGAAAAATATCCAGGAGCTCCAGGGCTGGAGCACTGGCCTAGAAGCTGGAGGGCTCAGGATTAAGTTCTTGATCAGAAGACAGAAAGAGATGTGACCTGGGAGACATGAGTGCTCACTTGGAACTCCGGCCTGTGGAAGATTGGGTTATACGGCTTCCATATTCACCCCAAATTGCATCTTAGATCTTACACATCATTTCTCTTCAAACTGGTGTAGTTTCTAGTGAGAAGTTGTCACAAACTGACATTTTTTTCAGTGGGAACATATTGATTGGTCACTTGTTTACTAGACTGTTACAGATGAAAATAAAGATGGGTTCAGCCTGGCACAGTTCTCCTGCATTATCAGTAAATAGTTATCCATAACAACAACAAGAAGTGTGGAAGAGTCCTGCATGGATGAATTGATTTTCACTGAAACATAACACAAGTTATTGCCAGGTTTAAGGTGTATTAGCTGAATTTCAAACCAGGTAGTTCACTCTATGTGTATAGTTTGAAGAAAAATGACTGAGAAATTCACTGCAACAAGATCTTTAAAACTGTCCAATCCATTCTATTCCATGAATTTTCACTCAACCTAGAAAATGTAATTTGAATTACAGTGATAAATCTGTTGAAATCTGGGGAACGTATTTTGATGAAACGTGTAATTAAATCTTGTATATGGTCTCCTTTTATTTCATTGTGGTTTACTATTATTTTGGGTAAATATCACCTTTGTAAGTCCACAGAATCTGTGTAATCCATGTTGTTCATCTTCTTTAGTAGGAAAAAAAAAAAGCTTTATTTATACCTCTTCCTTGTTGAGTCATTTTAAAAAACAACACTTTCATAACAAATAGATTAACAAAATACAACCCTTACATATTCTGCAGTAATAAATAGCAGTTATTTATTTGAATTTGTTCTTCTTCAGTTTCCTTTCTTAAAATTATCAAAATCAAGTTTTTTTTTTTTCCTTATAATTCCTGGCAGGACTTGTAGCAGTCCTGCTCCATTTAAAATGAAAGATAGGAGGGACACTCCTTCTCTGTCATGAAATTCAGTGGATTTTCAGACCCATTTTATGTCATTGTTCATAGCATGTGATTCGATTTGTTGAACAGTTTGCAGGCAATGTGGCTGTGACTTTGCAATGATATGAAAATGTTTGCATGTATGTTGTATGTTTGCATGATATGAAAATTACTGCTTTGACAAAGGGAGGAGTGAATTGGCTTATTTTTAACAAAGTTTTTGGATCTATATTTAGCCATACATAATTAAAACATCATATATTTTAAAATTTCATTTTCTTATATATTTGCTCGTTAAACAGCCAGATGCAAACATACACATGTGGCATGAGATGAAGCCTCTTGTTACCAAGACAAGAGGAAAACGTTGACTTACGTTTACTTGAAAAGTGCAAGAGCTCCCTCTTCTGGCTAAGGACTGTTTAAGTTGAAAGTTTAGGGAAACTTTCTGGATTTATGACATTTAAAAATTAACCACATGTTTAAATATTCATATGCAGAAATGTTTTTATGTTTTTTCTGCTATCTGGACATTTTTGATAAAAGTTATCTTGGTCCTTTGCGCATTTGGATTCTGCTCAGAGTACAAGCCAGCTTCATGAATGCAAATATAAGCAGAACTCTTCCCTAAAGGCATTAACCAATTTAGAAAATCTGGTCTAATTTTGTATAGATCAAAATCCTTTGTTCTAGGAGAAGTTGATAGCTGTTACATATTTTGTTTTATTGCTAAACTGTTTTATGGAACTCTCCATAACAAGCAGCAGTTTTCAAAAAGTTTAGTGTTGATGATTCTATAGCCTTGATCTATAGATTATTTTATTATGATATTATTAGTATGGATTCTTATTATAGGCAGCAGATTTCCTTCCTGTCAGTGTTGCATTGCTATTATGGTCATGATGTGAATGGCTAATGTAGGTGCAGATTTTAATAGCAATGTGACCTCCTAATTTAAGTCTGAACTTTCCACTACTGGTAGCAGTAACATAATCCTTTGGGGGGGATTTGGTGCATAACCCTAAAAATAATCCTAGGTTTAGAAAGGGAGAAATGAGAGTTGGAGGGGTTTCCTGTACACGTTGTGACTTCTTCCTGGCTGCCCATGCAGGGAGCAGTAGGAAAGGGGAGGCTTCCTGGCTCTCCTTTCGCAGTCCCCTCTCTGCTGCAGAACTTCAGAGACCTTCCAGGCCTGGAGATGTCAATGTTTGGTAGGGCAGCATCTGAATTCCTGCACTCCTGAAGGTAGGACACTGACTTGAAACAGGCCCTGAGGAGAGGGCTGTTTACTTAGCTGTAAAAAAAAAAAAAACAAAAAACAAAAAACAAAAACAAAAAAAAACCTTTTTATCGGAGGGAATATCTGTGGGAGTGAAACTGCAGTCTCGCTCCAGTATAGGGAACTGCTGTCCTACGTGCCAAGGAGCTGCTCATGTGTCGGCCAGATCGCCTGACTGACTTCCATGCTGAGGCTTCCTGCAGTGCACGGGGAGGCAAGACTGTGGCAACGGAGTGGGGGAGAGACCCAGTGCCCCCTCTTGTATTCCGGAAAAAAGGTCTTGAAGGGCAGAGGGGCTTTAATGGGGAGGAATCTTCACGGCAGAGGGACTGCAGAAATAGACAACTCCACTTTTAGAGCATCCTCTTCCAAATTGTCAGGACTGTGCGTATTGAAACTTTGTTCATGGGAAAGAAGATCTTCAGACCTGCTGATTCTGCAGACATACTAGTGACTAAGTGTCCTCTCAGTAAGGAGATCTTGTAAATAAAGAGAGCATGTGAAGAAATTTGATAAACTGTTTTAGTTTATCTCTTCAGAATGAGAGCAGAAGATATTGTAAGAAACTAACCTATCCTTCTGGATAGGAATAGAAGGATAAGGGTATTTCTGCTTAAGATAACCTTGCAGGTGCCCATGGTGTAAGAAATAAAGTTCACCTGAAGGGACATTTTCGTGGTCATGGATTTAACTTCTTAAGGTTCTGTTCATGAATTCAGTTAGATCTTCAGTGAACTATCAAGTTTGGTTCAGAATGATGACCTTGTGTCAATCAATTTTGCTTCCTTCTTTTAGACTAATTTTGAGAATTATGTACACAAGGGTTGGAGAAGGTGGCAAAAT
>NW_010583420.1:18871-40715 GCF_000705375.1 Tinamus guttatus | reverse complement strand
ACATGGCAATCCTTAGTGACACCACTTAAAGAAATTTTTTTGCTTTAGAATATTTTCCATTGCTTCATCCTCAAGTGCAAAAATTGCATCCTCTCCACTTCTGGACTTTAATTTTCAAAGAATCAGATTTAAAAAATGTTTCTGAACTTTTAGTTATAATTGTTAGAGCAGCTATGCTTGCTATTTTGCATAATGTTACCCTCATGAATGCCTAATGATCTGTGCAATATATAATTTGGAGAGTCCAGTATGAATAATTAAAAGTGCCAAATTTCACTGTCAAACCACTTAGCTGTCATTTATACCGTTTCAGACAAAATAAGGAGAAATACTTCGGTATTTGTAGCAAAAGCCAAAACAGAATCAATGCAGTATTGTTCACCTAGTTAAAATTGCAAAATCCAGGAAATGCAAACATTAAGTTTCCAACGCCAACATTAACTTGGACTCTTTGCATATCCTGTGTTTTCCTGGTATACATTAAGACATAGAGTAATGAATTAAGCTGTGAGTTGAACAAGAAAAACAGAAAATTATTCATATAAGTAACACTGCCAAGTAGAATATTGTTTGCATTTGAAATTATTGAAAAAAATAATTTAAAATTATAAAAGGTCATCAAGTTTGAATATGTGTTTTTGTCCCAAAGAAGTGAAATGTGAGAGCTTGTCTTCACTGCAGCGTTAACGTGACATATAGCCTATCTCTTGCCTTGCGTCTGACTCTTCGTCCACTAGAAGCTCAGATTTACGGCATATGGTCTTTAAACTTGAAGACAGGGCTTGGCTCTCAGCGGCTAGCATTCCTGTTGCAGTGGGAATGCGTATCAGGCCATATAGATTGAGCAGACAGAACGTGCAATTAACTGTAACTGGTCTATTATCTGCTAGGTAAATTTCTCCGTAACGATGTGCAGACTGTGTTCATGGAGTTAAAAAAGCGTGAGGCGTTGCTGGATCTCACTATATGGTGAGGTAAAACTTTGGGAACCCTTTTGTGATCTGTTCTAACGTTTTTAGGGAACGTTCCAGATCTTACCGAGCATCGATTAATATGTAGGTAGGAGGACTGGAAAATCATGCTTTGAGTATAGTTGAGCTTGGAGACAGTACAGGGCTGCAGGCAGAAGAATCTCCTATTTCTACGTGCTACTGTTTATATATGTCATAACTGTAAGATGTCTTGCCTGTGTGAAGAAACTAATCTGTGTCCTAAAAGAAAGGGGAGAGCCTTAAGGGAGATATTTGGAGAGTGGCAAAGCAAGGACCAAGAATAGCTCAAGAAAGCAAATTTAGGTTTTGAAAGCAAAGCTGTGAAAAATAGAGTGGGACTTTAGGGCTGAGGCAGCAGTGAGACAAGAGTGGAAATGAGAATCAGACAGAGCAGAGACCGAAGGGGCAACAGAAGTAAGTGGCCGTGTGAGGAAGCAGGGATGTTTGCAAGGAAAGGGGTAAGGGCGGGTATTGTTAGTGGAGGATCACGGATTTGTGTGAAGAATACTGAGTAAAGAGCAAGTCACCCAAGGAAAAGGTAAGATGTGACTCAAGGAACTGAAAGGTGGCATTGGGATGGCTAGATCTCAAAAACGGGATCTTCACTTCCGGAAGGAGGGAAATTTAAAATAAATTAAAAAAAAAATCAATGAGAGCCCAGTTGGAAGGAGGAGGTCTCGAGTGACCCGAGAGCCGTAGGGAAGGGCACGGGGCGGGGGGCAGTTTAAGTGGCCCCGGGAGTTGGGTGCAAGCCACAAACTCAAGTATGCTGAGAAGGAGGGTGGTCATGGAGTTGTAGGGAGGACCAGCAGTGTCTGGTATGCTTGATGTACTAACTGTGCAGGCTCTGCGGATGCTGTAACTGCTGAGGTATTCAGCTTCGACTTTGTTTTCTTTCACTAAACTTAACGACCCAGAGCAATTTGGCTTGCAAAGCCTATAAACTTCTGGAAATCAAACGTGCATACTTCTTGAGTAGCTCTTGGTCCAAGGGCAGTACATCTTTTACTGTGCACCTGTATATGTCAGGAAGCTTTTTGTTACATACATTCAAAATGCAACTAATAAATTATCACCTACTAAATCAAAACTTTTTCCAAAAAGGACCATGCTTTTCAGATTGCTGATGTTAAATTTGAAAACCTCACATTAAAGAAACAGGCTAAAACTGGTTACAGTGAAAATTATGGCAAGTGTTTTTAAAATAAAAAGTAAATTAGAAAAGTTTATTTTGCTTTTGCTTTCTAAGAACTACTGTGTTTGTTGAATTATTCATTTCTTGTTCTCCCACCCCCAGTCTTCTCCCCCCATTAAAAAATATCACTTCTAGGTAGAAGTGGCCTAAGGAAAGTTAGGCTGAAGGAAGGGTAAATGCTTGGAAAGTTAGGTAAACCTGGAAAAGAGGGGGTTCTTAAAAACTCTCTTCTGCCATGAAATATGAAAATATTTTAAAACATTTCTCCTCTCCACACCCTATTTGGCTCTAGAGATATATAAAATTTTGAGTTTGAAAAATAACATTCAAACATTGTAGGGGATGTGTCTGACTTTGGGTTAATAATATTTGAATATTTATGTATCTATGAGGATGGTTTCTGGACGCAGCAGTTTAACTGACCTCAAAATTGATGCAAGCATTTTTTTGTCAAGCCACAGGCTTATGAAGTTAAGCATGCTGTTGACACAAATACCTAGATAAACTTTACTTAAAGGAATGAAATATTTGGTATTTTATTAAGCCTGGTCTTAATACTGTTTCCAAGTTCTAGCAGTTGGAGATTTGCCATCAGCTTTTGTAGATGTAGAATCCAACTGCATTTATAATAATAATAAAATGTAAACCATATTGCTCAAGATGGAGTCACAGAGCCCTTTGTTGCAAAGCTTAATAAATATCCATTAGGGAGTGTTGATGCGATCACATAATTGCAGCAGGTTTTGCTGGGCCTTTTACTTTAAAGAAATTGCTAAAGTTGTTGATTTTTTTTCAGTATTTTGGGACAGGTAAGGTTTATCATTTAATTTAGTTAATTCTTACATTTGTCAAGTAGGCTAGCAAGAAAGCATTCCAGAACAAAACTGTTTGTGCAGTAATTAATAGAGAGGCGGTGGTACCTGCTGACAAGTATTTTCCAAGGAAGGGAATAGTTTGCAGCTAGAGGAAAAGTGTTAAAGTGTACCCAAACTAGTAATTCAAACCAAAAGAGCAACCTTTGATCCAAGACATAACTTAGGTCACATTTTAATGAATAGCTTTATTAAACTAGTTTATTAAAATAATATTATTCTGTCAGTTAGTACATTTTATTTGCAGAAAATTGGATCTGTCTAAGGGTATCTGACATGCACTACAGTTATGCTGTTTTAAATTAAACTTTTAGCTTTAGTGTATGTACTAAAAAGAATATTTTAATGTATTTGAAGGAATGTGCTCCGTTGCAACGCTGACATTTAAAATTATATGAGTTCTGAACAGAAATCATGTAGGATTTTTTATATTAAAGATAGGGAAGATGCAGACTGCAGACAGTCTTGCCACTGTTGCAGTTTTATCTAGTGCTCCTTATTGGATGTATTTCACTTGTAGCCTGCCTGTGTTTTAAGGTAGCAAGAATCTGACTACCTTTTTTAATGTTTTTTTTTGAATGTTTGTAGCTGTATGTTCTATGTTTTATTATTTTGCTTTTTTTCCTGTTAGTAGATATTTTCCCATAGGTAGAAAACAGAGGTGTATCTTTTCTGATGCTTTGAGACTTCGTATCTTCATATAAAATCTGAGTCATGAAGTTCAAGGCACACTACAAAATATAACAAGTTCACAAGTACAATCGCTTGAGACCAAGTACATCTAAATTCAACTATATCCAAATATATCTAAATTCAAAGTCAAGTTGTTTCAGGTTCTAAATGGATGCTTCACCAGGACTAAACTCTCCGCTATTATTCTCCAAGCCCTTTAACAACGTGTCGTTGTATCTAAAGTCCCTGTGGTATAAGCTAAAGGTTTCCGTAACCTAAACAAAATGAAAAACACTGAGCAGACTTCCTAAAGCACTGTGCAGAAGTCTTAAAATCTTTTTCTGATGGCAGAAGATTGATCTGATGTCAAGAGCAGGAGAAAGTCAAGGCAGCTGTTTTCTGTTAACTGCTTAGCTCTCGGTTTGTCTTTTTCAGTTTGGGACAGTCCATGCTCTCTGCTTGGGTATGTTAGCTAATAACATGGCAGTTGCTATAGGTATTTGTGTTTTTACGTTGGACTGTAACCAGAGTTGTTTGCCACCCTTTTCATTTCCATTTTGCCTGCAGATGTGTGAGTCAGAGGCAGCTCCTGGTACTGCCATGACTTTGAAGTCACTTCTCATTTGTCTAACAGAGCCTCTGTGTGGGAACTGTGGTTAAAGATTTGTCGTGTGCTCCCGTTGACAGCGTGCACATACTGTCTGTCAGGCCCTGGTCGGCCCGGGAAGCCAGCTGAGAGCTGGAAACGGCTTCCAGGAGCCTGTCAGGGAGCCTGTGATTGAGTGGGTGGCAGCTTCCGCAGCAAAAATTAAGGAATCCATAGGTCTCATTGCATTACAACTTCCAGAAGAGTGGACCACCGTTTCCGATTCCCGTTTTGTCTACCAAAGCAGCTTTACTCCTCCCAGTCTAGGCAACCTCCCTGAGCAATTTCCTGAGCTGACTGGATTTCGCAGCCTTGTGTACATGTCCCCCGTCATTCCAGTGTGGAGGCCCCATGCTGAACACAGGCTGGATGGCCATCAAATTTCCTGTCTCCACATGAAATCTCTATCTGGTAGTTCAAATACCATTTGCAGGCGTGCTGTTTGTGTTTCTGGAAATCAAGATTTCAAGTCTTCGTAACTGCAGCATCCTTTAGAAGGACAAATTGAGTGGGTTTCTCATATCACGCAACCTGTTACTTACATTTTTTTTTCCCCCAGATTCATAGCATCACTACGTTTAAACTTTATATATTTTTACCAGCTTGAAATCAGCTGAGCTTGATCTTCAGCCTGCCTTTTAAATGTGAAGGAAATGTACTTGTCCTCCTCAGCGCGTGCCAAACATTGAGTAACGTGAGATGAGTGCTGGGTGCTCGTGGGGGGCGGTGGGAGCCAAGGGCAGAAGGAGGCCGTGACGCGCGCTGTCTCCATGTGCGTAGCACTTGCTCCGAGGGCGGATTTGGATCGGTTTACCTGCTTCTTTTACCAAAAATTGAACTTGACTAGAATAAAGTATGTGGTGGACTGATGGGGTCACCTCCAGTTGAAACCAAGAGGTGATGCTAGAAAGAAGCTCCCTTGGCTAATATTATGCACAAGGCTGTTCATCTTGCTGCTCTTGCAGCAGTCTGTCTCCTACCCCCCCTTTTTTTTTCCTTTCCCCTCCCTGCCGCTGCCCATAGTCGTCAGCGCTCCTGTATTGTCAACACAGGTGATGGGATGCAGCGTTCGTGCCTTTCCCCCTCCAGCAGTGTGGACAAGGGGCCTCCTCTGTTTGTCCGATTTGCAGCAAAAAGCCTCTGTATATTTTTTTCCCCGGAGAGCTGTAATTCTAGGAGTTTGCAATTTTAAAAATTGTTCCCAGGAGGCTTCTGCCACACTCCTGGCGATTTATAACCAGCAGAATTGGCACCCGCTGGTAAGTTAGGTTACCTGGGTGAACCTGGCGGAGCTGGGAAGCCTGCTAGAGCTGCAGCCGGGCGGTCAGCGCGCTGACGGCGGCTGCGTTTCGGAGCGGGGGCCGCGAGGTGTCAGCAGCGCCGCAGGAGCCGCGCGGGGCCTCGGGACCCGGTGGAAATCCAGCCGCGCGTCGCCGCATAGTTCACTGTTTCCACACGGCGCCTGCCAGAAAAACCCGATACAGTGTGATATATAGAAGCAAGGTACAACTGGAATAATGAAATTTCAAAAATAAGCCCTTTTTAAAGGCTCGTTGTAACAGTCCTGTTGGGTATTGTAAATGCCTCAGGTGCACTTGATACTGCTGTTACGTTCCTGGCTTTTGGTTCTAATTTTTATGGAAAGATGGATTGAACTTCAATTTAAGAATATTCGGTAATCCCTCTCAGGACATACTGTAACAGCTGGTATTTCTGTGTTGCAGTAAATCGATTCCATACAGCAGTCAGCAATACTTACGGCCGGGCTCTGACAGAAACTTCCAAAGCATTTTGAATAAAATGAGCCAAAGAAAATAACATCGTCACTGCAAAAATGTAGCTTAATTTGCAAGTTAGAAAAAAAAAATAGCCCTGTTCCATTCCAACAAAATATTAAGCATTTTACTGGTAAGGATTTCATCAGGTCATTTATTTTTCATTAATATATATTTAGGATCTGGGGGGAATAACTTTATGCCATATATAAGTTTCTTAAATAATAAAGAGTTTTGAATTTGTTTAATATTGCCGTGAAATAAAGAAAAATGAAGCATACCATTGAATGCTAAATACATGGCACACGTACAGATCAGCAAGACTGTCCCCGTTTTGTGGTGAATATTTTTGAGGAACCTGCATTCGTAAATAGTGACAGTGCCCTGCGTTACTCCTGAGACCGTTTTGCGTGTTTGAGGGGGTCTTTTTAGAGTGGGCAACGTACCTGGCATTGCCTGTAAATCAAAGGGGTGCCATTAAAAGTAAACCACTCTGTTTTAACTAGTCTTGCACGTAAGAAAACTGAAAGTGCTTCCATCCTTCCTGCAGTCGTGTGCTCACGGTGGGGACTGAGGGAGCTCAGGGCAAGGGCTTCCCCTTGCTGAACCCGTATGTGTTAAAAGGAAAACAAACAGAATTAATGCAAAGTGAATATAGCCTGTGTTAATTTGCACAGCGTGTCCTTGGCTGCGACGGCTACTTCTGCTTTTGTTCAGCTGCACCCTGGCTTGTCCTGCATACAGATGTTGTACAACTTTGTCACCCAGGGAGATCTTTCACTCTGAACTGCCTAACTTCGTTGTCTCTGTGGTAAATGTAGTCGAAATGTAAATTAATGAGGTTTGTACTGATTCGATGCATATACACAAAGTTTTGAAACTCATGCATGTAAGAGAAAGGTTAGTTTTCTTCTCTATTGCCCCTCATAACAGGAAAATAAGAAAGAAGATCCTGACAGTTATATATATTTTCAAGTAGCTTTATTCATCAAAAAAGAAGTTAGCTGGGGCTGTAACTTTTGCTGTTTTTTTTTTTTTTTTTTTTTAACCCAGAATCACTGGGATTTGAAGCCTGACACAGAAAATCTTTCTTCTGGTGAACACTTAAGAAGAACTTTAAATATTATTGTCTATTAAAATGATACTACAAGTCTTACACCTTAGGATGTGTTTACAAGTGTCTTGTATCTAATTTAAATTTAAACTTAACTAAACAAAATCTTGTAAATGGCCTTCAGAGTGTTGCAATATTTCTGGAAATGTAGGGATTTTTTCTTCTTTTTTTTCGTGGAAAAGAGAATTTTAAACTGCGTACAGTGTTTACGGCACCTGTATATTACTCTTCCACAAAAATGTTGCCAAGAACAAGTGCGTCCAAAATATTCGCTTTTGGGGCCAAGATGGTTTGAAAAGTCATTCTGATTAATATAAATGTGTTTTTTTTTTTAATAAAAAATGGCAGGAGCTACAGTGGCAGCAAAATGCCCTTCTATTTGTTTATTTTCTTGTCCTAGAACAGAATCATGCTGGTTTCTTTCTTAAAGGATACATCTGTTTTCTCGAATCTGGAGATCTGGAGAAAATATCTTTTTTTCTTTAAGCTTCACCTTCCCTTTCCCCCTTCCTTTCCCTTACAAACACATTAGCTCCTGCCCTGGTGTTAGTAAACATTTCCAATCTTAACTCTTGATCTTCATTTCACATAGTTGTGTTGCAGTTTCGTATTTTAACATGCCCAAATTTTAAAACTTTCCTTTATATATGAATTTGGTTTATGTTTTCATTGCATTTGTTTTGAATTATGCCCCAGAATGGGTTAAAAAGAAGACCCAAATTCAGTAGCAGTAGGCCTGCTCAATAATTAAAGAATGTCTCAAAAAAAATCCTAGGACTTTACAAATAACAAATTACAGCAAGGATCCTTACATGGTGACATAATGGCTCCATCAGCTCTGTGGCTCAAACTGCCGTTTAGTGCAGGTGATTGCCTGCCCCTGTTCTGCTTTTTACAGTTTCACTTAAATTTGAATTATATTTCCAGGAAACAAATAAAAAATACATGTCAGTTTTTAAATGAACTAAAAAGAGTTGAAATTAGGTTAAGTGGAGGCCTTAATAAATTAACATGCTAATATGCGATTTTTGTGCATGTGATGAAGATACTAACAAATTTTTATTCCCTTAAATTGGTCACTATTATAATGAAGCAATCTTATATTTCCATGACATGCAAGAGAGTATAATTTATGAGAGAAATGTGTTAAATGATTTTTACAGCAGAATGGAACTACAGATTAGACTGAAAAAAACAAAAGTTGTTTCACCCAGAAAAGAGTCCTAACAGTCATATATAAATAAACGTCCTTTGTGTCATATATAAATAAACATCCTTTGTTGTTTTAACTGGGAGATTAAATTTAAATCAAGAGTTTATTTAGTGATAACGATAAGATTGGGTTAGCTGCGGTAATTTACAGTTTAACAGTGTTCTTAATTGTAAAGTTCTGTTTCTGTTCTTTCCAGGCGAGAGTGGGAGAGTGCATAAATCTTCGTGGACAACTTGGCTGCGAGCAGTTGGAGTGAAGTCCCCTGCAGCCTGGTGGCCGCAGGGTGTTGCTGTGACGTCCCCGTGCCGTCCCCTGCAGAGGGAATCATGCCGGCGCTGTCGGCCGGCTCGGGCAGTGACACAGGTACGCAGGCCACGGAGAACAGCGTGTGTCCTCCACATCGCGTCTGCTACGTCTGCAGCCTCTGTGAGCAGAATTCATCAAATAGGATAATTAATTGTAATCTCAACAGATGCTTAAATTTACGCTTTAAGCATATTTTTTTT
This sequence comes from Tinamus guttatus, assembly GCF_000705375.1. The sequence goes on along the minus strand of NW_010583420.1, from coordinate 31,730 downwards.
TCTCCCTGAAGTCTGTGTGAGCTTACTAAGCACCACAGGTAAATTAATTCTAAAATGTCCTATGGCTTCTCCCCCTCAAAGCCCCAGGAGAGAAACTCCAGATTATATACGAGTCTGAGGAATTTGGATTCACATCTGAACATTGTCCCTACAACTTGAAAAAAAGGGGGAAAAGAAAAAGAAAAAAAGATGATATCATACATGCCTTAATATTTGCAGCAGTCTAGACTATCCCTCTGAGCACAGTTATCAGTAGAGTTATTTCTGAACACAGACTGTTTAGTTTTGACACTTCTCTAAAAAATTAGGAGAAAAAAAATAATGTCTCAGGTTCTCGTCCTTCCCCCGCCTTCCACGTCAGAGTCCTGCTCCTGTCATTGAGTGCAGGCAGTAGGAGTGCAGATAAAAACATATTCTGTAGCTTTCCAAAGATTCAACCTTATTTTTGAGCAATGTTATGCTATATGGGTTTAATTTCCTTCTGCTGTTTTGTTAACAGCCTATGTGCATTTTTTTCCCCCTGCTTTAGAGGAGGAACAACTACAGTTAGTAGTTTTGCTCAAAGGCATGTAGTAAATAGGTTTTCTGGCTCAGATTACAACATTTAGGTCATTGCTTTCCACCCCTGCACTTGTTATTCTAGATCACATCATTTTATGCAAAGTAAATAATAGCAAGTTTATGAAAACGAAAGGAAGTAGGGAATAAAAAAAAAAAGGAAGGAATTGCATTAGATTATTGTTTCTAATTGACTGCCTAGTGATTTTGTTTTCATACCTGAGATCCACATGTAATTTTCTAGATGAAAAAATGAGTCTTGAGGGATTTTTTTTTTCCTTGTTGCAGTGGGTATTACTTTCTTTTTTTCTCTCCTTCTTACTGTGTTTAGGGAATTTGACCTTAGTATCTCCCCCAAACTCCACCTTGACCCATCTCCCTTTTTTCACCTTCTGCTGTGCATAAAACACTTTATTTGTGTGGTGGTGGAAGGTGTTTATTGTGCTAATGCTGAAGTTTGGAAGCTTCTCCATGTCCATCTGGGGATGATGTCCTGCTGTGTCCTTTGCTTCCTTCATCACAGAACCTTTTGTGTCCTTCCAAAACCCTGCTTAAAAGGCATTTTAATGCTAACTGGCCAAATGCTTTCTGACATTTCAAAAGTCCCAGGAATGTATTAAGATGGGTGACAGGGGAATGTGTGATGACTGGTACCTGCTGCAGACAACATCACCTGTTTTATGCAAGACTGTTGATATGCCCATAATAATGGGCATGCCACCTCCAAATCAAGAGAGAAAATGGCTCGAAAACATTGATAAAAATCTTAAGTTTAAAATTGATTTTGCTAAACGTCTCTAAAAGTATATTTATTAATGCAAGTGATAAAATATTCATTTAATAAGTATGATAAAGGTCAACTATCCCTATGGTCCTAGGAAATCTATAGTGAGATACAACATGCACCATTCAGTTCTTGTTACTAAGCCAGTGTCAGCAGCTTATTAAAGCCAAATTGCTTTACAGTGGAAAGCATATATTGCCTCTTTTAGCAGAAACTAGGATCTGGAAGGACAATTTTTGCTTTCCTTCCCAGTTCTTTACCCCACTTCTGAAGGGGGTAATAGATATTTGAGTATTTTTGAATGATTATATCAAACAATGGTCTCTCTCCTGTTTATAACACAGATAATTTCTAATCTGCTGCCAGAGCTACCTCAGAGCCCTGTTTTTCTGCTGTTATTCCCACTCTTACATTTAAAATAAAAATAAATAAAAAAATGGATTTTCTTACCTCCATTGTTCTTGAGTGGACAGACCATCTTTCCTCTTTCTCTTCTTTCCTGCCTGCAGAAACAGGTGTTTTGAAGTGTAGTGGCCTGGAACTGGCTCACGAGAGAATCCTCGCAGAGAGCTGCCGAGTTAGCCAGCGGCTGGGTGGGCACCTAACAAAAATTTACCTTTAGGACAGGGAAGGCAGTCGCATTTTATGTGTCTGCTATGACTCTGTTCTTACAAAATGTTCAAGCAGAAGGCCAAGCAGTCTGTTATATCCTAGTGAAGTAAAGTAAACCTGCTTTTTAAAATGACTAAAAAAAAGAAATCATTGAAGAAAAATTATTTGAGGACTAGTAAATGCGAATGCATCATCTGTGAATATCGGAAAGTTCCCAAGTCACGGACTTTTGGAAACTAGGACAGTATTATGGAAACCCTGATGAATTTTTTTATATTCTTAGCCATCAGAGCACTGTCGAAAGCAGGATTCTGTTCCCCATGAGCCGCATTTAGTCAGACTAATGCTGACCATCTCCTGTAAATTTAGGGCGGTCACTGTGTCCTTTCAGCTGCTTCCTTTATGTATTTTTACATCCTTTTGTTATCCAGCATCTTAACCCATATAAGTCTTCTGGCCTGTTTAACCTCTTTTGGGAGGGATTTGCCAGAGTTTATACTACGATAAATCAAAGACACAGATATGCTGTTTGTAAGCTTTTGTTTAAAGCAGTTGTTTTAATTTGGATTCAAGTGTCTTGGAAATTAATTATTAGCCTGGTCTGTCCTCTTACTGTGAAGCCAAAGGTGCCCTGCTATATAAGTTACATCTCCTCCACTCTTAAGTGTCCTTTAGTAGCTGCAGAGAAACCTGTTTGAGGAACCTGTTTCATGTCCCGAGTTCTCTGATAACATCGGAGTGTTCCTCTTGGGAATTTTACATGACTGCGACTATATGCAAAATTTGGAATATTATTTTGCATTTAACTTTTATTCAGATGCCTTTTAAATCAGAATTGTGTGACTTATTTCCATATGAAAATCTTAATGTTTTTCATTTAATTCTTCATATGAATTACAGGCGTATGTGTGCTTAAACATACATATGTACGTATAAAATATGTAAAATATGCTGTTTTACATGTTGCTGATAATGAGTGCATGTGTCTTACTCCTCTCTTAAGATTTTCAAACCTCTCTGTGTCAGGGCGAAGTTCTCTTAAAGCAGCTCTGTGGAGTGGGAGCCGGCGCTCCTGCCCCACGCTGCGTCTGAGCCTTGAAACAATTTCTGTGTTGTGAAAGTTTGCGCCAGCTCCATGGGCCAGCTTGTTGCCTGCAGTTTAAAAGCTGAGAAAGGAAAAAAAAAAAAAAAGAAAAAGAAAGAAAAGTGCAAGAAAACTTGCGCTTTTACTGGTAAGGCAAGCGAGTAAAGCAAGGCTGTGACGTCCAGCGCTCTCTTATCTGATATATTTAGGAAGATTTAAGTTTGCAGTCCTGGCTTCGCTGCACTTGATGGCAGTTTGATTGCTGACCTCGTGGGAGCCAAGATGACATCATTATGCTTCGTGAAGTGTTGTTTTAGTGTGAAAAACATTGTAAAATTGTCCCCGGTTTCTTCCCTCTCAACTCTCTGTTGAGTGTGCTTGGTTAATGAGTTTAAAAAAGCTTTTCTGCTCGTCTTAAAAAATGACAAGGACGTGCAGAACAGACTTTGGGTTTTAGATTCATGTATTGTCAGCGGGAAAACCAGATTTATTGGCCAAGTCTGGCCCTGAGGTGAAACTGTGTGAGATTGCTCAGATATAATGAAAGTCAGCAGCAGTGCTTCAATTTGAATATTTTAAATTATAAAGAGCAAAAATGTGCAAGGCCACCATTAACCCCTTCATCAGGACGTGCAGGAGCTAACGCTGTATCACATAATGGATTTTTTTCAGTACTGCAAACATGTAAAATGGAGTACACAAGCTTAGCTCTTTTAAAATGAGAAATCACATTTGTTAATAACCAGATTGTACATTCAGATGGCCTTTAAAATACTCACCATTTTGGAGGTTTCTTCTCTGCTTTGTAATGATACAAAATAAAGCTATGAAATTTGTTTTAAATATTGATTATTTTTTTCCAAACAACATTTATAATATAACATGTTTTGCAGAGCTTTTAGAAATATCAGCCCTATAAAGCTGCATGCTGTTAGTGTGGTTGTCCTGAATACTTGTAGAAATATTTTTCTAGACTGTTGTGCTGATATGATCACCCTATAAATAATAAACTCCGGATTATTTCCCAGTGGGGTGAGAGACTTGCAGCCGATGCAAAGACAACTTTGCAGGCACTGCAACACTGAAAGACACTACCCATTCGTAGTGTTTTCATACAAATATGCTCTCTTTATTAACTACTTGGCCATTTAAATCATTTTGCCACTTCTAACATAATCTTTTCTAAAAATGCTTGATAATGAGAAGGAAGAAAGAAAAAGTGCCAGCTCAAAAAAAAAGCTAAATAGCTGGCAGAGCTGAGAGGGGAACATGAGATTTTTTGGGGGGCAGAAGGCAGATTAAGCTGAAGGTGGATAAAAATTTAAGCCTTTTAAAGTAACTTTTTTTTTCAGGAGGACAAGAGGGATTGTGATATGTTCTGTCTTTACAGTTCTATTTCTAGACTGCTCAAAATAAAATATTGACCAAATATCGGGGTTCTGTGTTATGGCATGAAGAGGAAGGGATGCAAGGGAAGGCTCCAGGGCAGCGCTGGCCGGCGGCGCAGTCCTGCCTGTTAAAACCTCCACGTGCCCATTAAAACCTGCCTGCCTCCTATATTACACATAGGTGACCCGCAGCAAGTGCCCTATGTGTAACTGCCTTTGGCTGCACCGTGACTGCGAGACGGCTTGAATTTCTCCCCACGTCAAAATGCCCAGATATGGCGAGATTGTCATGAAAAGTGATACGCTAGCTGAGGCAAAACTTGCACTGAATTAATAAATAGAGCCAATATTTTACTGCGCCTTCTGGCATTCTCCCCATCTCCAGCTGCCAGAGGCACTGGATGGTTTGTAGGTTCACGTTAATACGAAAGATGTGGGAAACTCTGAGGCGCATGGCTGGCTTTAATTGCTATCAGATTTAATTTTTAAAAATATTGCTTGCTGGTGTTGGAGGAGGGATGTTTATTTTGGTATCAACATGTTTGTGGCAACTGCTGGAAAACGTGTTCAAAGCAGGAGAAATTTCTCTAAACTGTTCTGTTTTGGGTTAATACTTTATATAATGCTAGACTGATTCAGCAGCATGGAATCAGAAAATGTGTGCAGTTATATTTACTGGTGGTAAACTCTTTAAAACTGTTCTTGGACACAAATTTAACTTTATATTCAAATGTCTGGCAGCGGGAGCATTTTTTACTCCTTTCTTTTTATTTTGTGAGCAATGAGATCCCTAAAGTTTGGTGGTAAATTTGGAAGAAAGGCAGCCTATCTTGTTTAGTAACCAAAGCTTTAATGAACAGCTACTGCTATCTTTTGGACCAAAGCTGATGACGCCATGGCTGACAGTTCCTCGTTGCACCAGATGTCCCCTGACGAGAGCAGCCGTTGACGCTGTGGCGCGCGCAGCGCCGCCAGGCCCGGCTCGGCTCGCAGCGCAGGCCGTGCACGTTCGCTCTCACGTGAGAGGCCCTGTGGCTTCGCAGCCCAACATCAGGTGAAGCAGTGGCTGTTTTAATAAAACTCAAGCTGTTAATCTGAAGCAAATTTTGGACCTCGTTGAGGTAGTGAGAAGCTTCCCTGCTAACCTTTAGTTGCTTGTTCTGCTTTAATAGAAGGAATTCAAATACGATTTTGTCATTACAGTAAGAAATCCATTTTAATAATCTCTTAAGGATGTGATCTTTAGAGATAAAATATGAAATTTGGCCACTCAAGTAGTACTGTTTTCTAAACTAATTTTGAGATAAGATACGATGTACTTGACTCTTAAAACTTACGTATTCCTTTGTAACTCCATGAAATTTGTATCAAGTGCGAGTGTGCGTGCGTGTGTATATCACTATCACAGGTGGATGTGCTGGCATAACTGGTAAGTGATTAAGTTGTGAGTGTTAATCCTGAAGCTCAGTCATACAGAGAAAGGAAGTACTGAAAGGATCTACTGACTTTAAAGTGTGATTTGGGGCATCAGCCCTGCCTTATCTAATGCGTGAGATCATATGGATTGCAAGCCGCTCTCTTCCACTTGAGACACACGATATGAAAGCTGGAGATTCATGGTAATCACCTGGAGTTTCCAGTAGATTTAGCCACAGTTGAGTTAAAAATAGCCTTGGCCCGCGTTGCTGGAAGCCTTTCTGGGGCTCTCTGTGCGCTGTGCTGTCCTCCTCCCGCGGCTGCGGAGTGGCACGGATAGTGTTCCCGGCCCCAGCGCCCCATGCCAAGTCCTGGCTGCCAGGGAAGAGTTAAACACGCGGATCATGCCCGCTCTCTCAGGCACCCGCATGCTGGAGTGAATTCTTCCCTGGCTGCATGCCAGGTATTTGGCATTGCCTTCCCTGCTGTTGATGAAGATCTAGATGTAAATAGCTGATGAATGACTCATCAAGCTGATGTCTGTGCACGTGACCAGGCAATTAGTCAAGGGTATTCAGGGGGTCACGGACTGCACAGTGCTTTGGAGGGGCTGCAGGCCTCTGACCACATACATGGGGCATTTTTGTAGGAGCTCTCCACAAGCTGCTTATTCACTTGTGCTTGAAATCAGTCAGGTCGCTTGAAATCAGTGCTTTTAAGTTCGTGTTATTCTTGTAGAAAACAGGAATGCTTTTAAGTACTCATGAAAATACTTTGAAAATTCATAAAATGTATCCCCGTAGCTACTACACCGTGAGGGTTTTCAATTTTGAAAGAGCCTTGGCGAGCTGAATACAAGCAAGAACTCTGCAGTGCTCTGTCTTCCGCGCTATGAATGCAAATAGGGATCAACTGTTTAACTCCAATCAGAATGTAACGGTATGTGCTGCACCAAAGCTGAAAGACACATGTGGAGACAAATCCTTAAAGACCAATAACTGTTTCAAACAACTGCGGATTCTTTAGCTCCTGTAGCCAAGTTCCAAGACGAAAGACTTTTCCATTTTGAAGGAAATAATGTCTTTTAAAGTGGTGGGCTTAAATGATTGCTCACTTTCAACATTTTCTGTCATAACGTTGTTTTAAGGTGAGTTAACAAATTACTGTAGTTTGGAAGAATAAAAATTAGGTACAAATGTTAGGTTAAAATACTCTATTGCACTTAGTAAGTATGCAGTGTTATTCTTTGAGAGTACTTATGCCAAAATTATTGTTTTCATCACGAAAAAATTAGGACCACCACATTCCAATTGATGTGCTGTCCACAAGGATTTCTTTTTTTTCATGAACTAGTAAATAAAACATAGCAACTATTTTTCCAAAGATACTGCTCCCCTCCATGTCATGGTTATCTAGTTATTCAGCATTTTGTACCTTTTAGAATTAGGTTGATTTTTTTTGAACACAAAGAGGCAGCATTTAAAGAATGTACGTGATGGAATGAGTTAATCACTTTGACTCTTGATTCTGCAAAAATATTGTTTAAGTCTAACTTTTTGTGGTGTCAGGAAGCCTATATTTTTGATGGAATTACGGAACATAAAAATTATTTATAGTACATAAAATAGAACATATAGCAGTCTTTTTACTACTGGAGTCTGATAGACCAGTGTAATATGTTTCCCCTACTGTATACATGTACGGTGTATGCTTTTTTAAACCTGTACATGAGTACTGCTTCAAAATTAAACTTCTTAATGAAATAATTCTAAGATTTTCAGTCTTCACGACTTTGATTTTATTATACAGCAGCACTGATTTCAGAGTGAGGGTTTCTGTTGCAATGCTGTTTGATTTTGTGTAAGGAAAGTGTTGTCTGATCCTTTATAGAACTGTAAAGTACGGTTTAAATGTGAAAAAAATGTAAGCTTGTTATAAATGGCAGTGAATGGTGCTGATTATTTTACCTTTGACAAAGTGGAAAATTTAAAGGTTGGTGTGTCCCATTTTATTAATACAATAAAATTTTACAGTGTTGTTCTGGGCTTAGATATATGTTCTTTAGTGTTTATTACCCCTCAGTTACAGTAAAAAACTTTGATTTAAAATCTGGCATCATTATTCAAAATGCTAATTCAGGAAATTAATTAACATATGAAAGCAAATGCACATCCATTTGTGCCCAGTTTCTTCCTCAGGCTAACCGAAACAAAGTTGGTGTTTTCTTGTAATATGTAAGAGTGATGGAACGCAGAGACCATATTTTTTATCATTTAGCACTAGTTTATAGCTTCCACAGACTTGTCCTAATAATGAAGCTATGAAGGATATGACAAGAATGGTGATATTAAATTTCTCTAGACTAATAGTAAATTTTTCCATTCTGATGTCAAGAATGTTGAGCATCTGGAATCCGCAGTGTGAGTGGTTCAGTACGAGAACACTTTCCTCAATTCCGGAGCCATTTAGCCTCCTGCTAGGAACAAGCAGTCTTCTAGAGAATATAACACGGTGAAGGAAGCAATTTTCTAGAACTGGAAAAATTCTTTGTGTCCCGTTGTTTCTGATTTAAAAGCTTTCCACTGCTTTTGAGTCTTAAATCTTACTGCAAGCGCAAAGTTAGCTTGCACGTTTTTAGGTTGGAATTGCCATTATGATACATTCTGTTCCTCAGATCTAATAAAACAAGCTGTATTAATGAAGCGTAGGATAAACTGAAGATAGCCTGAAGACAGGAACTGCATGAATGTGTTAGCAGAACAAAGTGAAATTTATCTATTCTATCTTTTTAAGCTGGGACAATGCTGAGTTTTCAAACACAGTTAGATTTCCCCTTGAAATTGTTTCCTTAGTCCAAGCTGGCAGAACGCTCCAAACCTCATTTTGCAATCATTTTGTCTTACTGGATTTTGCACAAACCCAGAATCTTCAGACAAAGGCTCCCTATTACTGTGAAGTTGATAAAAATTTTAGATTTAGTATTTAGATTGTCTGCATGCATATTGTTTATATAGATTATTTCTGTAGGCAGGAACATCTAGCTGTGGGTTTTTAATTCCCTGTGTCACTTTTGTCAGCTGAACTGGACTCTGGAAGCTGTATTGTCTACTGAAGGTTCTGTACCGTATTCCTTTTTTACATTCAAATTTCTCCATTCTTGAATCAGGTATTCAAATAGAATATACTATATAAACAGCTTAAAATAACCCCTGTACATTCTCTACAAGAGTCCAACAGGATTGCTACATGCAATACTTGCCTCCTTTATTAATCAGATTACAGGCTTTTATGCATTTCACATGCAGTGTTAGATACCATACCTATCAGTAAATATCACCATGTTAGTATCTAAAACCAGGGCTTCCTTGTTTTATTTCTACTCTTGCTTTTTCTTATTACTGCCACTGAAATATTTCAATACTTAATGTGATATTAATTTAGAAAGTCCTCTCTTTTTTTTTTCCAATGGGGAAATGGAAGGATGATTACATTATAATTTGATTTTTTTTTAAGTTGTAGGTCTGAGTGGACTTATTTCCCGTTTTACAATTGCAGAATACCTGAGTTTGTATCTACGTTTCACTCTGAAATTAATATTTGTAATGTATGCTCAAGACACATGGGACATTTGAATAAATGATCTGCTTTAAAAATGGAAATAAATATGCTTTTCTTATGTAAGCCATGTTTATTATGCCGAATTTTGACACCTGAAATGTTTTGATACTGGAAAATCCCAGTGGGGATATTATTTCTCTTAACTGTAGAATCTGGTTAAATTCCAAGTAAACCCGACTGAAAAATATTACGAGGACCTGACTAGAATAGCTACAGTGTATAAAAAAAGCAAGAATTTCTTGCAAGGCTCTTTGCAATACTGCCAACATCAGACATTCAAAAACCCCATGTTTTTTTAGGCTTTTCTTTATTTAAGCACAACTTCTAGAGACTTTTAAGAACTTTTTGGGATGTTTGTTTAAATTGCAGGCATATGCCCAAAAATGTGCACAAAATACTTTTTTTTTTTTAATTGGAGAGCCATGCATGTCGTATGGTTCAGGGAGGTGGGACTGTAAGAGAAACATCAAATGGAGACTAATAATAAAAGCGAGAGTTGGCAGCCCTGTGCTCAAAGAGGAGTATTTAGGGCCTTAGTTGCTGAGATGTGTCCCCTTCCGTGGCCTGTGCAATGAAAAGGTATTTTTGTTGTAGGAAACGGCCCTCCTGAAGATAGGGGTTGTACCTGTGACCTTTCTTAACAGTTAACTTTTGTTTTAAGAGTGATCCAGAATGTTCAGTACAGCATCATTTCACTGCTTATAGTTGCTACTGAAAAGATTTTTAAAATTGTTTTCAACAGGCTGGGAGCACTAAAATCAGTAGGAAACTTCCATAGCTTTCAATGGCCTTTGGCTGTGGCCTATAAAGCATTTGAGGTGCTTTGGAATATTGTGCAGGAGGGCAGCGTCGGAGGTTGTGCTAAAACACAGAGAAATTTGTGCTGCTGTTGGGCAGCCTGGGAGCACCACAGCCCTGGTTAGTGACACCAAGAGACTGGAGCTCTTCAGGTGTAGCCAGAGGGATGTGACAGGTTATTAGATCTGGTAACTTAAGTTAGGCCAGTGTGTCTGTAAGGGCTTGAAGTCATTCCAAGTTTGCAGTATTTTTTTGGTCCCTGTTGCTATCGCAAAAACCAACAGGTTCCACTTGCCAGTACAGCCATGTGACAAGAAGTGTTTTTCACCATATCTTCACACTGTACTAAATATGAACAACACATTTTCTGTAACTGAGACCTAAATAAAAGGCCAATAATGGACACGTTTTAGTTCTTCAGGAGTCAGGGAAGATAGGGTATGAAGAACTGCTTTTTTTTCATTTATACAAAATCTTAGTACTTATCTGAAAATTTTTAATTCCATGATATTGGGCACGGCAGAAGGCATAATAAAATCCCACTTTGTCTGTAAAGGGTTAAGTTATCCTTTTTTGACTTTGACATCTTCTGTTTGAGGATGGAGATGTAACTGAGGGAGATGATCTGAAACTACGAAGTTTAACTTTGAGGATATTCAGCTTTATTTCTCTCCTCTCCAATAAAATATCCTAAGTCCTTATTTTCTTTTTGCTCCTTGACTTTGTTGCTCACTTCCAAGGCAAGAGCGTTTTTTTTCCTTTCTTGATTCTTGTTTTCTTACTTTCTGCATGAAGGCTGCATATCCTGAACTCTGAGGGAAAGCTGGGCAGCACCGAGGCCGTGCCGTGGGACCATCAGTGGGACCGTGGGACCAGGCAGTGACCATCTGCCTGATTTTCCCCATTTCCCAAGGAGAGCTGCACAGAGCAACTCCATCTCTGCCCGAATGAGCAAGGGAGCTGCAGGTGGCACCCGTTTCCCTAGCAGGGTAGTTCAGAGAGATGGATAAATAAAGCCAGGAGGAGCTTTGGAGTTGAATGTGCAGAGCTGGACGTGTTCAGGCAGCTGCCTGCTGGTCGGTGCAGGGGCAGGATGAAACCTTTCCTGGGGAGTTTTGTGCATCAAACCAGGTCTCATTCTAGGCAGAGTCAGTGTCGCCCTGTGTCACTGCCCTGATAGTTAATCTGTGAGAAGACCTGCACTTAAATTTACTTAGTTACATTCTTGGAGGTTTTAATTTAGATTTGAGGACCAACATCTGTTGGTGTAGAAGAGCTATAGAGTAGCTCTGTAGTTGAAGCAGGACTTACAAGTCAAGAAAAAAAGCTTCTCTCTGTTTTCTCTCTCTAATTTGGAGGGAGTAGCTGCAGGTAGTATTTTCTCTCCTTGAAATGGTACCCAGGAGTTGTTCCGAACCAGGTACACCGCGTTGTAAGCTTCTGCTGAACAATTTTTTAATTAGTATTTTTTAAAATAGTTTCAGGTTGTTCTGAGATAAATTCTTGCAGTTAGAAAAATGGTTAGAGTGATAAAAAAGTGCAGAAATATAAAGCAAAATATAAAGAAATTCTAATTTTGACTGTGAAACTGTTAAAAAATAAGTAAAGAGAATTAGGTTCTGACTTATTGCAGTTTTATTATTTGCTCTTCTTTCATACTTACTCCCTCAGCCAAAGCACTGGCCATATCGTTTTGAAGCTGGTAACTACTGTCACATCCAGAGCAACTTTTCAAAAAGTTACCAGTTTTGAAGCATAAATTGCACGATACAAATAACCGTTTTTGCCAAGTGCCTAAATTCTAATAATCCAGAAAGAAAAAGCCAAGAATTCCCTTTGAACCTGTGTTCTTTGGAGTTCAGTCATCGATACTAGGCAAGACTCGCTGCTCTTTTCCTATCCATACAAAATTGTAGTGGTTTGAATTATATCCTCTTTTTACAGTATTTCTGAAGCATAAACAAGAGCAGATTTAAATAAAAGCAAGATTCTGAGAGAAATGAATGTCAACCACCAAAAACACTTGGACCACAAAAAGAATGTATCTGGAAGGAACATTTTTTTCCAGAATACCGTACTGGAAGCCAATAAAGAGACAAAAATGTTAAATAATCGGATCCCTAAGGTGCAGTATTTAATTTTGAAAGGGATATACGATGCCTGGAAAAGCTGTGAAAATATGTTTACTAATAAATATTTTAAATAATAAGTTTTAGGAAAATAATAGGCATAAGAATGATAGGTAACCTGTAACTTACAATAACGTGCTTTACTAGTAGAAAATCTTGTAAATCTGTCCTTGTGATGAACAGCAGCACTTACTCAGACTAAAAATAATAGCAGGACCATGTATTTTGGATCCCAGGAGACTAGTGGTGTTTTTGTAGACAGCAGACTGGAGAAAAAGGCATTTTGTCCTTTTTACCCCAAGTAATCCCAATGGAAAATGAAACATGTGCTATGAATTGATAGCAGCCCGTGCCAGGTTGCCTCCCCGAAGAGAGCTGCTGCTGCTGCGCACACTGTTGCTGCCTTTCTTGGACAGCGGCGCGCGGGGCCGAGCGCATGATGGATGCTGTGCGCCGCGCCGCGCGCTACCGG
>NW_010583420.1:0-18847 GCF_000705375.1 Tinamus guttatus | reverse complement strand
GAGGCCGCAGCGCGGCCGGCACCACCACGCGCAGAGCGCGGCGCAGGTCGCAGCCGGGAGCGCGGGCAGGCGCCCCGGGAAGCTGCCCCCGCTCGGGGTGTTAACGCCGGGTAACCGGGCGGGTTCTCTTGTCTCGCTATAGGTTCCTGCTGGACGCGAGAGAAAAAAATGTTAAGCAATATATTAGCAAGAAATATTCAGAGAAACCACGAACCCGTTTTTAATGGACCACCCTATCCAGTTTCTGTTCTTTTAAGGAAGTTTTTCCTATTCATGACTCATTTCACTCTTTGGCTAACATCAAGGGAAATGGAATAACGATTAAGCAAAGGAATGCTTTTTTTTTTTTTTTTTCTGGTTTTGTCCTTTTTTTCAGAACCTTTATGAATTTTCTGTATAACCTTCTGTAAATATATCTGGGTATAGAAGCTTGACAACTGTGACAAGGTACAAAGTACACTGCTGATACTTGCTTCTTGCAAATTTTTTAAAATGTTCCTTCTTGTGCTACAAGCTGATGTTAGGCTGGATACTCCAGACTCCCTGTTCAGTTAAAATGACATGCTCCAGGCAGCCAATTACACAGAACTGTTAAGTGAAATTAATGAGATCACCCCTAGATTACACTTTGTGTTTTATTTTCATTTTATAGGTCTGTATGAGCTGCTGGCTGCATTGCCAGCCCAGCTGCAGCCACATGTGGACAGCCAGGAAGACCTGACCTTCCTCTGGGATATGTTTGGTGAAAAAAGCCTTCATTCACTGGTGAAGGTAAACCACATTTAAGTCAGATTTGCTTTGAGAAGAGCATATGGAAAAATGTTTTGAGCGCCATCTAGTAAACCAGTGATCAAACTGTTGCTCAGTGAAAACAAAACAGCCTTGTTTTAACTCTGTTTCTGTCAGGGGTGGAAGTTGTTAAATAAGATTCTACCAAAAATACATAGATGATTTCATTTAAGAGTGATGTTTTGGCAGTATAATGCTAATGCAGCAAGCATATGTTGTTTGCCCTTGTTTAGAAAAATAGAGTACGAAATAGTAGCAGGAAATCTGAGACTTCTTTATGGTCAACATTCAAGACCTGGAGTTTAGCTTAAATAAATAAATGTTCACAGCAAAAATTAGAAGGAATATATTTTCTGAGGTCAAATATGGCAACAGTTCAGTAGCCACATTAATTTAAAATAATTTCCTTTAACAAAGTCAACTGAAATTCTAGTAAGCTGTTTCTCTTGCTGGCTTGCCTCCACTGAAAATTGTGTTTTGCACATAAATATGTTGGACTAAAGTATGACCTAAAATAAGTTTAGAAGAATCCTTGAGTAAGTGTCCTGCTATGAAAATGATCAGCAACAAGAAATCAAAGCATGCCACAGGAGCACGCAGAGCAACCCCCACAGTGGGAAAAGTGCTTATAGCAGAAAAAAGGGGCCAATCGGCTGGTGAAGAATGTTCGACTCCTCCAAAATGGTGAGTATGTTGTGAATCTCTATCACAGAGCTAGATCAAGCTCTAAGTACATTCGTTGTAACCCATGCCATGACCATGCCCAGCCTTGCCCATCTCTCAGCAGGGTTGGTCTAGAGGAGGCTTAAAGTGTGCAGCACTAGAGATTAGTTTGATGTAGATTTTAAGTCACTTTTTCCCCTTGTTTTCACCATCTTACTCTGGGAAGACACAATTTTTGATAACCTGGCCAAAACTATTTTAAAATTAGCTGAGAATTTATGGATAAAAATGAACACAAGCATTCACTTGTAGTAGATACATAAGCGCAGGAGGAACAGTGCTTGTCAGTGCTCATTTACCTGAAGCAATTCATCAAATTGCAGCAAAGTGCAGAGTTTCTCAGGGATTCCTTCCTGCTTTATGTTAGCTGTCTGTTGAGGCTGCTGCCCACATCCCCAGAAGTGAACCCCACTTGGCGTTTCTCATATAGGTTGACATAGATTGACATTAGTGTGAATCCAGGTAAAAAGTGACATCCACAGCTAAACTAGTTTTCTTTCTGGATTAGGTATCAAAGAAGAATGCTGGCTATAAAATGAGCAGGCTGGGTTTTCGACGTTTATTCCTATATTAAAACAAAAACTAAGCCTTTTCGAACTCACTCACCTGCTGCTTTTTTCCCCATCTCCCCAAACCAAAAAGGTAACAGGCCGGTCACTAGTTTACTCACCTTGAATTTCTTCTCACCTTGGCCCCTACCCGCTCTTGCTGTTGAGGGCACCTTGTGGCTGCTGAGCAGGTGGATTGCGCTTTCCAACTTTGACAAGAAATTTGATGAAAAAGATTTCTTCAGACAGATAGAAGTTTTAAAGATAACAAATGGTGTCTCTGTTGCAGTTGCGGCTCAAAGGCATTGAAGTATTCCGGAAGTGTTTATTATTTGTCTGATAGATTCTAGGTGTGAGTTTAAAGCATGCTTGTAACTTTGGATCTGTGAGCAGTTCTGTTACTGTCCTATTGAGTCTTAACCTATTCTAAAGCAGACCTAAGTCTTGTCTTCAGGGTTTCTAGTTGTGCTTTTTTTTTTTTTTAAACTACACCACACTCAAATCATCCAGAAGACAGTCTCTTTGAGTGGCAAGCTCAGAATTGAGTCTATTATGAGCCTCTAGAGTGAACCATGACGTTTTCAGGCTCTAGAACCTCTCGCTTGGTTTCTCTGCTGCTCGGGCGTGGAGGATGGGACATGAAGGACTTTTAAAAGGTCACCTCCTTCGTGTCCCTGGCTTAGCAGGCTAAGACAGGCTTAACTCTATCTGGAGCTCCTGGTATTTGCTTGACCTTTAACACATTTTTAAGGGATTATTCACTATCCTCTCAAATTTCAGAGAAGTCAGTCCATAGATTTTTTTTGAGGACAACTGTAAGAGCAGAAGTAAGAAACCATCTCCATAACCTTTCTCTGTTGTAAGGGTTCGGAAATGCCAGGTCTTTCTGGGTTTGGGGGACTTCTTGAAAGGCTGTTTCTCATAGCAATAGTTTCTTAAAATCAACTGTTCTTTCAAAGACAAATGTTTTTAATTCCTCAGGCAGAGAATGGTGACAGATAATTTGTAATAAAAAGAGGCACTAGCTTAGAGCCAAGCATGTTCCAATTCTAGTTTGTGTAGGTTTTAAGCTTTACAGATTAGAGGAAAAGGAAAAATGGTGTATGACTAATTATGCACTAGTAATTCTCTATTTAAGATAAACACACTGCTTAATAAAAATTTCTAAGCTGATTTTCTAAGCCTTAGCTGATTCACAGTTGCAAATAATAAGAAGGTATATTCAAAGAGCTGTTTTTCTAAGGTGTAACTTGGATACAATGCTCCAAATTATGTGGTCATAATTATAAAATATTTTTTATGATTAATTATAAAATGATTTTTCTTCCTTTTTATAGACACCATGTATTTTATGGATATATTGTAATCATAGTGTTTTCTTTATAGTTGTAGTCTATGGCATATGGTTTGGTTCGCTGCTCTGGCTCTCTTAGGATTTTTTTTTTAAAAAAAAAAGGCCAGAAAACTTGTCTTGGAGTTCTCTTCATTCAGTATTGTTGGATAGAAATCTCGTTGTGAACTTGGATCAGCATGAGCTATTCTAAGAAGTCAGAAATGGAAAAGTTGTATTAGATCATCGAGTCCATTCCCCAGCAAATACTGGATTGTTCCTTACGGTGCATTCCTATTGTAGTAAGTAAAACCAGTACAAACCGATGCAACTGTTTGCCTTTTCTTTTCTTTTCTTTTCTTTTCTTTTCTTTTCTTTTCTTTTTTTTTTTTTTAATACGGGAATGTGTTAATTAGCTTTTATTTTGCAAAGTGTGGAGAAGAGGGAACCCACTGCCATTGCTGACAGTTTGGAAGAGCAAATTGGCTTTGGACAGTGAATGTTTAAATTTTGTCTCTGCTCTACTCAATTTGCTTCCTTGTCTTAATACATACTCCCTTTTCTACCAAAAATCTTCAACATTCTGTTTCTTTTTATATGGTAGCAATCCTATTAGTTGTACAGAAATTTATAGAGGAGAATCATGAAGAGATGATCCTCAGGATAATTGTGAGTACTAACCTAGCTGGAGCCTGAAATAGTGCACATATACACTGAATTGGCATTTTTTAGAGGAACAGAAGGGATAAATACATCTATTCTAATTATCTTTTAACATACTTTTAAGAAGCTTGTTTGCTGAATACGTGTTTAACTGTGTACTTTGCTCCATGACAAAGTTTTTACTTGCTCTATTGCCTTAAACAACTCTGTTAATGTAATGCTCAAGCACTGAGTAAGTTTATCTCTTGGACGTCTACCTGATTATTTCATAACCAATTGCAGTTTATTGATTAATTTTGACCAGCCCAGAAAATGCCCAATTCTTCCACCTGGACTGCCCATTTCATGATAGAAATAAAGGAGTTGCAGGGTCTATTGCTATTCCTTGCTATTCCTCTTGATAGGGAAGAACAGGGAAGAGACTGAGCATCCAGAAAGTAACATGTGGCACTAGAAAAGAAAACACCTAGTACAAAATGTAAGTAATATTTGCTGAATCTCAGCCAATTTTGTTATATTTGCATAGCACCTGGCCCTGCAGACCTTACTTTGTAGTAAATTTTCTATTGATTTCACTTGAAGTTTTGAGAACATGATTCTGTATACGCTAATGCTGTGCATGCTAAGTCCGTGCAGATGGCTAACAACTTTTTCTAAGTAATCTAATTTTCAATAATCAAGGGTGTATCCCCATGCTTGGGCATCTTCATTCAATTATATGATTACCTCGCCCAAATTTTACAATTATTATTGTGTAGAAATATTGGAAACCTTTTGTGTGAGGAGGTACAAGGTAAAAATGTGGATATTTCAAGTCTAAAGTTGATAATGAGAAAAATAAAGATAGCATTTACAAAAAATAAGTTGACCGGAGCAAACCAAAGGGGATTGATTGGACACATGCTTACAATGATAAAATCAACAATCTGCAGATTATATGCTAAGTCTGCAGTCTAGGCTGGTGCGAGCTTAGTTTATAGGCAACTTTTATATATACACCTGGATTTTTTTTTTTTATTCAGAGCCTTATGCACAAACACTACACACACACAATCACACAAAAATCTGTATAATGGTGAGCCTGCATCTACAGCAGAGCATTCAGGCAATCTCAATGAGTTTTTTGACTGTTTTATGTTAGACTAATTTGTAACTGTCCAACTCTTCTTCTGGGAAGAGCTAATTCTGTGGCACTTGGAGAGGTCTTATGATGCAGCTTGGATTGCCTACAATATGTCAAGCATTCATTGTAATATTTATACAATCTTCATAATTTATTGTCGGAACTGTCCATTTCTACAGCTCACGAATACTCTTCTTTCTGTTGAACACTGTGTTGTATAGAAGGCAGTGAGAGCAGGGTCTCTTCATGAGGGATTTTGCTAGAATTTTTTTCCCTGTTAAGAGGATGGTTAAAAAGGTTTCCGATCTCAGGGCAGCCATGAACAGCTACCCTGGAAGGAGCTTGGAGGGCTCTGTGTTCTCTAAGCAGACCTGGAAAACACAGCAGAAGGGAAAAAGCGTGGGTCGATATGTGGCACTGGGAATTGATGGGCTGGAGGTAGCATCTCCTGCTTCTTTACTGCTGGGTTTCCAGGCATTTTTAAAAAGATGTGCCCGCAGTTCTGTAAATCCATGTGCAGGTCTGAAGTGCTGTTCGCTTTGGGGAGGAAACGAAGGAAAAGGCCGAGTGAATAAGTGTTTGCCACGTGGCCATGTGGAGGAGGAGGAGGTAGGAGGTATGAATGTAGTGCCTGGCAGCTGCTACTGATTCATGGCCAGTGAAAAATAGTAAGTAGTAAACTTAGAGGAAAATCAGGCAAGATTTCTTCATACATTGTAGTTCACGTCTTTCAATCAGGGAGAGTATGCCGAGCTACTGGAGGCAAGTGTTCACACTGAAGCTATTGCTCTTGCACTGCAGGATCTCCAAGCAAGCACAGATGAGGTCAATTGTGCATTTTGGCAAGGGGATAAAGAGTTAACTGCAGTTTAATTCTTTAATATCGATGTACTAGTTAACAGGTGACAGTTATTTGTCGTTAAAATCTATTCCTTAAAATGGAGATCATCATAGATCTAGGAAACCTTAACTTCGTCAGGATGTGTTTGTTGTTCTGTGAACTGCTAAGGGTCTTGCTGAAAGAGGTGTGACACAGCCTTGCCTCAAATCCTTTTGGAAAATATATGTACTATGTGATGTCATCAGGCCTAGAGAAGTATCGATCAGTTATAAATATAAAATAAATGTATAGCATTTATAGTTGATTAATATATATCTGGACAGTACTAGGATACTGAATCTACAAAGACACAATAAATCTATCTGGCCTGCCTGGATATCAGGCTAAATTTTGAAACTTTCTTTTTGGATTGAATGTTTAGAATACATATACAGGAGTGGCAGATTTTAATGTTCTTATCTAAGATCTTTGTATGTGATGGTGTAATTTGTACCTTTCTAGCTTTCTGAAAATGGAAAATACTGAAAAACATATCGTGTGAAAAAAAAATCATTGACAACAGTGGGCATTTGTATGTGGAGTAATTACTATGGAAATGTTGACTAGTTTTGCTTCCATAGTGACTTTTGCTTTCAAGAAAAGTGTCGTGTAAGGTGTTATTCCTTATGAAATACCTTTTTTTTTTTTAAGGTCTATTGAATACCCAGCAACTAAAATCAGTGAGTAAAGAGATCACTTTTAGCTAGAGAGAATCAGCTGCCTTTAAACTTAATTTCCTTGAGAACAGTGATCAAATGAGTCAAAATCAGGTAATTGAAGATTTATAGAAAATACTACAAGATCTTTACTTGATCTTTACTTTACAAGGTCTTTACCCAAGACAAAATTGTCATCACACATACCTACCTGCACCTTTAATAAAATGAAAGACTATCTCCAGTTTATTGAAAAAGTAGCCAGATATATCTTTGGAGGATATAATCTTATTTGTGTTAATATGTACATCGAGTTAGTGCCAAATGGATGTATAAGTGCACTTGTAAAATATTAATCATTACTAGCAAGTAATCAGCTAGTGGCCTGCAAAAATCCCAGGTTGTCCAGAAGTGTATTAAATGGCATCTGCTATAGTAAGTTCTTATTTGTATTTTTTTAAATATATTTTCATTTTGTACTTCTTGTGAGAAGTTTGGGATAGACATCTACGCTTAGATTTTGTCCAAAATTTTGAGGTTTTATATCTCCAACCTGTCGCAATTTTCTACATCAAGAGTTAGTTGCTAATGTGTTTAATAGTAAAGGCTTACTAATTTTTGTCTAGGTTTTTATAAGGAAGTCCTGTTGTGTCATCATCTCCTTCCTTTAGCCCAGTTTGTTAATAATGAAAAAAATCCAAGATAGTTTCCAAAATAGCAATTAATTGTGTTTGTTGACAGTTTAATCTCACTGAGTCATAGAAGCTGAGGTAGATAATGGAGTCTCTACCGGTATGGTGTAAAAAACCTTTGAAATTCAAAATAAACAGATAAACTTATTTAATAAGAGGTGTGAAATGTTGGTCTATGACTATTACTTGAAACTAGTGAATTAATCAGTGCTTTGGAATGTGAAAAAGCTTTCGTTTAGGTTAAAATCCAGACAGAGGCATTTTTTTTGGATCGGTAGTAATTGATTTAAAGTTTCTGCTGGGAAACCTCCAAAGAGTAGCAGAAATACATCCAAAAATGGACATTAAAAAGTGAATCTAAATCCTT
Source organism: Tinamus guttatus (assembly GCF_000705375.1). Next base: position 11,076 of record NW_010583420.1, on the reverse strand, counting down.
CTGAGATAAATAGTTGGCAATTTCAGTGTTACAGAGGGGCACTATACCAACCTCTGGTGGCAAAACTTGTGCAATAGTTAGAAGCTTTAGAACCCAAAGCTATGCACGTAACAGTTTATTTATTTATTTGTTTGGTCTCGGAAGGTTGTACAGAATGTATTTAACCAAAGTGATACTTTTTTTTTTCCTTATAATATTGAGGCCAAAGAATAATAGCCTGCTCGATAATAATAGCCTGATAAATCCAAGACATGCAAGGATAATGTCATTTTAAACTGTTTTTCTACAGTGTTCTCTTTCTCTGGAGCCGAAATCATTTTTGTGGTGGACAAGTAAAATTATGTCCTATAGGAGACGTGAGGGAGCTGTTTTATTACAGTCTTGGACCATTTTCAGAAGAGAAAGTTTTAACTACCCAAACAAGCCTCTGCAGTGCAAATCCATGTGACAGTTAAGAAGGAGGGGGCATCATAGCTGTAACATAATTTTGAAGCATGGAAATTGATACAATAAGATTGAATGAGACTGCCCGTTGAAGAAGGGCCATCCCTGTTTTTCCTACCAGTATGTTTTGGTACTGCTCAGCTTATCCTTTGCTCTTTACAAATCTTTGGTTGTATCCTTTCTCCAGCTGATGCTCTTGAAGTCAATTTGTACTGCTCAGTAATATGTGTAGACTCTTTGTTTCTCTTTTTTCAAGCCTGCTTTCTTCTCTGGCCTTTTAAGCACAACTTTTTTCTTTTTCTTTCCTTTTTTTTTTTTTTTTTACATTTTTCAGTCTACTGTAATTCTGTTTTTGGAGCATGGGCAGAAGAGAGCAGAGTAGCATGCCACATGTGCATTGCTTCTCTAAGTCTGCAGAGAGCATTGTTAAAAATAGTAGAGTTTTCTTAACCACAGTTTGGTTTTCTAATAGACATTTCTGTGTATCTTTGTAGAAGCCAATGTTCACTTTGCAGGTGTGGTGATGTCAGTGGAAGTTCACTTCAAACATAAGTCGCATTCAGTTGAAAACTCCAACATATGAGCAGTTAGCTTATTTGTACTATCCAGGTGGCATTCGTGTTGAACTTTGGTGTGTTGTTAATGGCCGATTACAGATCATCCCATAGCACATGCTAAGCAACAAAATATTTATAGTTGTGTGCCTATGCTCTTTCTCAAAACATCTTTTTTTTTTTTTTAACACCAATGCCTAGCTAACTATTTGTAACTACTGCCCAAGTTTATTGCTGTCCTCTCCCAAAGACAGTGATGTCTTCATTTTTCCTTCTTGCTTGACAGAGAACCACTGAGGAAGAGCTGTGGCTCAGTCATGTTTTTCCTGCTTCTGCTCTGCCTCTGGGCTTTGTGAGTGTGTGCATTGTTCTTGGATCACACCATTTTATAATTTCTTTTATACTGCTAAATGAATTTGTAATCTGTGCCACATCCTTAATTCTCTTGGTGTTACGAACTTTTTGCTCTCCTTTTGTTATTCCTATTAACTTTTTCATAGCTGTTCTGGAGTGACTTCTCTGTGGGAAAAGCATGCCAGTTTTTGCTTATTTCAGTTTATTCACTAACCTTCCAAACCTTTAAAAAGTTTAGGAAAGTATAACCACCGGTGATGGAGAGCGTAGTTAGGAGAGCACTTCGGTGCATTTCACTTGAGCAGAGGAATTCCTCTGGGTTGAACTGGATCAACATTTGTACTTTCTTTTCATGTCATGTATAAATTAAGGACTTCACAAAATGTAGCTGGAGATGTTTTGCCTTTTCTTTTTGTTACTATTAAAACTTGTTTTACCTTTGAAATGTCTGTGGTATAGTATTGTAAATGATTACCTGATTTAATACAACTTCTTTCTGATTTATTTAAATTTATGCTGATTTTCAGCATTCATATGCAGTGTAAATTAGCCTAGGTCATGCTTGCTAATGCTGTGATTGCATCCTACTTTAAAAAGAATAAGAAAGTGGAGGAAAGGAAAAAGTTCTGATGGAAAACTGTCAGGAAATCTCTCAGGTCCCAAAACTTGATACTTTTTGTATCAGTGGTTAGGTAGATCCTTATTTCTCAAAAAATATAATTGCTAACCTTGTCCCTATATTTTGTTTTATTATAGTAGAGTGTCAGTAAGTACAGCAGTATCTGTGCACTTCCACTGGCTCTGCCCCGTCCTCGGTCAACAGGCAATTGCTGCTGTTCCCTATCTGCAATTTAAAGATATGACATAGCCCTAATAGCTAAAGACATGACATAGCTACAGAAAGGTCTTGTGTTCCTGGCTCCGGTATAAAAAGAAACTAATATGTTTTTCTTGATATGAAGCTGCATGTAAAATGGGTTTGTGTTTTTGGATGGTTTACCAGAAGAGGCTGAGTGCAATTACTTCTGAGGAAAAGTAAAAGAGCACTGGGTTGCAGTGATCAAAAAGAAATGGAGAAGTGTTGTGTGAGTCATCCAGAAATGATGGAGGAAATAGTGGGAATGTAAATGGTGAGAAGAAAAGTTTTTCCTAGGAAAACAAATCCATATTTTATTAGCTTGAGTCTTATAGCCTTGATGCACGGATATAGCAGAAGAGATTTTTTCAAGCAGATAGAGAATATTAATTCCCTCCAAATTACTGCCTTATTTATTTATTTATTTTGGTATTGTGTCATTATTGTTTATTTTTCTCTTTTGCCCACTGCAGACATTCCACGTCAGTTCTGGTGTTTCTTCCTCCTCTGCAGGGAAGGTTGATAATTACTTGTATCTAATAAAACTATGGTAATACCATTCTCACCGGACTTCTTTGGGACAATTTATTCCTAACACATCTCTATCTTTTTAAATAAAAATCAGATCCTGTCTTCATCTTTATTTTTATTATTTGTTGGTACTATCTCATTTATTAGAATCTCTTCATTTCCATTTAGCTTGAATAAATTGTTTGTACCCTGACATCCGAGCAGACTGTGCAGGTCTCATCTTCTTACATTCCAGAACTTTTAAAGTACTTATTACAAGTCTTCCATTGATGTTTTTATTGCTCTACATTTTTATATTTTTCTGATTTTTTTTTTAAACCACATTTAACATTTTTCCACAGGAACAAAACCAGTTTATTTTCACCTACTGCCAGGTAAATTAGGGAAGAACAGAAGATTGTCCTTGACTATCCTTTACAAAGTGCTTCAAGTTCTGCAGTGCATTTAAGCAAGTGCTTCATTTCACACTCCTGACTTGTACCCTTAAGCACACAGTTAATTGCCATGATAAATTGTGTTTTGTTTTTAACCTGGATTGTAAGCAGGCACAGGTTAAAAAGCCTTTTCCTGTGTTGCGTTTAAGTGCCATTATGTGCTGCTTATTTGTGAGGCTTCCTTGCTGCTAACTGATGAGTGGAGGAACTGCTACCAAAGTCTTCATCATCATTTGCAACAGGAATGGAATCTGCACAGTTTTTAATATAAAAGATATATTTGAAAAGTGGGATGAAAAAGGATGGTTAGGTTTAGTATCTGTTTTTAATGTAGGTGACCCCTTCTAAAAGATTACATTTGGAAAATTTGAAAGTATTATATCTGTAATTTTATTTGCATTTTGGCTTGTGGTCCAGCCTTTGTGGCATTTTGATCTGTTTGTAGCAAAAGTTGTATCTGCAGAATAAATCGTTGTACTCTCATCAGTATTAATTAGCTATAAGCTCTGATGATGGAGCCTTTAGTATTCCTTTATTTTTCCCTTATGTTTCAAAGTATCTTCTCTTAAAAATTATAGGATTTTTCTTATTTTCCTTCTACTTTGTGATAGGGGAACATAGGAATCAAAATATAAAATAGTAGCTAAATTGTAATTGTGTTTTGCATGTGTATGAATGTATAATCTTTTTCTTCCTTTTATTAAGTTTTTATGTGTACATGCATGCAACTTCTACTGTCAGCATTTTTTCTTAAAATGAAATTTATGATAGAGTAACAAACTCAATGTTAATGAAATAAAACAAGAAAACTTTCTTTTTAAATTTTATTTTATTAAGTGCTGCACCTGTTCTTTATCATAACACGTTGCGCAGGAATGTAAAGAATAATCTGACTAGGGAGCTACTTTTTATTGCATACATTGTACAGACCCCACTAGATGGTGCTAATTGATAAATAAGTATATAAAATATATTTTTATATATATATAATGTATATACATGCACACACATATATACACCTTTTACACATATATGTGTATATGCATACACACACACACACACGTATTTATGTATATATGATAAAAATTCTAACTGAGTCAAAGGGTTATGTGTTCCTGTCTGAGATTAAATTTTTCTGTGTTTGGGTGGGTCAATTCTGCCTCGCTGAACTGTAGAGAAACGATCTTACCAATATGAAGACCTCAGTGAAGCTGAATTGATCTGGAAATAGGAGTAACTTGCATTGAGCAGAGGACTGCAAGAATGGTGCTTACCAATATTTAAATTTAGCACCTCTGCCTAAATAGGGAATGTGAAAAAGCACAAGTCAGTGCCAAGTTTTCACAGACTGTATGCTGAGAATGCTAGTTTTGTTTGTTTGTTTGTTTTAATTTTATTTAAGGTTTTAATCAGGATTTCTGTTAAATCTTTGCTATGCAGAGAATGGAGTTCAAAAATCTGACAGCCAGAAGTTGAACAGCTTAGCATTCATTCACATTGGACTGTGGACATACTGAGCAGAGTTAAGAGGGTTATTATGTACTGTACAGTTATATGAAAGTGAAGTTCTCAATTCAAACTTGTGATGAGTGTTTCAAAATATTAGTAGGAGAAATTAAGATTACAAAGCAAATAGTTTCCAAGCAAGGTGTGCTTCTAGGCAAAAGAAAAGCTTCCCATGTTTATGTAAATGTCAGTGTTTTCTGAAGGGATAGATGAGACCTTCAAGAAAAAAGTATTAAGTACAGACACCTATTTATTTTGCGTCTAGCATCTCCGTGAAATCTTGAACTTAGCCTTGAAATAAGGCTGCTAGCAGTGAATTTGGAACAACCTCCTCTTACCACGCAGTGCTGCTTCCTGTTCTTTGTGGATTTCCAAAGATAACTCTCATCTTTCATTTATGGCTCACTTCATAGCTGCTTCTTCAGGTGTAGTTATTGGACAAAGTAGGACCATGCAACAGTTCATTTAAAACATGTCCTAATAGCTTCTTTACTTGGAAGAAGGTGCTGCTTTTCATTTTCTTGAGTATTTTTGTTCAATGGTATCTTCATATTCTTGGCAAGTTCCCTCCTCAGTCCTCTGACTCTGGGAATAATTTAACGTGAATTGGTATTAGCATTGGCACACAAAGTATTGTAAATTTATGTTTGAATTCACTTTATGGCTCTTTCTTTGGTAATCAAAGTGTCAGTAGTAGGAAATAATGGAATGTTGTTTTTATTTTTTCTCTAATTTGCTGAATTAGATAATCAAATTTGAAAGCAAATCCTTAAATGTCCAGGATTGCTGTTTTCCTTCTTTCCCAGGAACAAGATTATATTTGTTCCTGGAATATTTTGTACTTAGAGAAGTTCAGATAATAATAGCTTCCACTGATGGCTTCCCTATTGACAAGACTGTTTTGTTCCTTCCATTTTTGCTGCAGTCAGTGCGTTTCTTCCCTTTTTTAGCTTATGATAAGTAGTGTCTTTATTTTTCCTCTTTAAAAAGAGAGGAAAAATTTCCTTTGAAATATTCATTTTTTTATTTAAGTTTGAGAATGGTTAGGTTATTCAGTATCAAAAACATACACCTTTCTAAAAGAAAACCTCCTCCTCTCAAATTCACAAATATTCGCAAATATTGATTTTCTGATCGATATAAGTTTATCATTTTCTTGAATGAGAACAATTTTTCTCTAATTTTGTATTTAGAATCGTTGGGAAAGCATCAGCTGTTTGGTGGTTGCTGTAGGGATTATTTCCATCTGTATTACATTACTTTGCGATTTTACTGAGTACTGTTTCGCAAACTGAAAAGCTTCAGTGGAAATTACGATGTCTTGATTGCTTGCATGAAGAATTCCTTAAGTAAAAGTATATTTTAAAAGTAACTTTAAAAGGCATGTTGTTTATATGAGGATTATGTCAGAGAACATAATGGAAAAACTCTAAACGGGAGGTAAAATAAGTCCACTAAGAAGCAAACAAACCAGCCTAGAAGGAGGGCACATGGGTACAGTGTTTGTGCAGAAGAAAGGATTTAAGGTATGAGAAGTCAAGTTAACTATATATATGCATCTCTTGTTTGAGAATCCCAGTAGAGGTGAGTATGAGCTGGGAAGTCTCTGACTGCTGATGCTTTTAGGAAGGGGGTACTTTAAGTGTGTGAAATTTAAGTGTGGTGATTCGGCAGGTCGGCCCGCGGTGCCGGTCTGAAGGGTGGTCAGCAGGAGGTGGGAGATGGGTTCGTGGTCAGCAGGCGGCGGGAGATGAGTTCGTGGTCAGCAGGAGGTGGGAGATGAGTTCGTGGTCAGCAGGAGGCGGGAGATGGGTTCGTGGTCAGCAGGAGGCGGGAGATGGGTTTGTGGTCAGCAGGACGCGGGAGATGGGTTCGTGGTCAGCAGGAGGTGGGAGATGAGTTCGTGGTCAGCAGGAGGTGGGAGATGGGTTCGTGGTCAGCAGGAGGTGGGAGATGAGTTCGTGGTCAGCAGGAGGCGGGAGATGGGTTCGTGGTCAGCAGGACGCGGGAGATGGGTTCGTGGTCAGCAGGAGGTGGGAGATGAGTTCGTGGTCAGCAGGAGGCGGGAGATGGGTTCGTGGTCAGCAGGACGCGGGAGATGGGTTCGTGGTCAGCAGGAGGTGGGAGATGAGTTCGTGGTCAGCAGGAGGGGGGAGATGGGTTCGGGGCCAGCAGGAGGTGGGAGATACGTTCGTGGCCAGCAGGAGGCAGGAGATGGGTTCGTGGTCAGCAGGAGGTGGCAGATGGGTTTGTGGTCAGCAGGAGGTGGGAGATGGGTTCGTGGTCAGCAGGAGGTGGGAGATGGGTTCGTGGCCACCAGGAGGTGGGAGATGAGTTCATGGTCAGCAGGAGGTGGCAGATGGGTTCGTGGTCAGCAGGAGGCTCCCGTGGGTTCGTGGCCCTACGGCCTGGGCCTGGTCGCGTAGCCGCTGGCGCCCGGCTCGGCGAGCCCCTTCTCAGGGAGCACCAGGGAGCTGGGAAGCAGTGGAAGCTCCTGCTTTTTGGGTCACCTCTGGAAGGTCGTTTCCCTTCTGTCTCGGAAACGGGCAGCCTCTGTTCAGAAGGAAGATGGGGAATACTTCAGTCTGTCAGAAGTGTCTTTGTACAGTATGGCCGCTTACATTTCCCTGTAAGTAAATCAGACCTTCAGATAATAAAGCCCATCTTCTCCCGTGGACTGTTTATGAATATATTTCTTGGGCTTTTAAAATCTTAAAGAAGAAGTGAGTTTCAGAATTAGCCTTCGGAAGGAGATGTTGCCTCCGCCTATTTTCTCATCCTGTTCATGATGTCCTTTAAAAATAATGGCATCATTTCTGCAGTCTGTCTGTTACTGCAAATGCAATGATGCTCGCTGTTGACAGGAGGCAGAAGTGTGAAGAGAGCTGTAGCTCACCAGGTAACCCACGTTCCCGGGAAGCTGGGCAGAATTTCAGGTGATGGTTGCATTTATCCTATGTAAAGAAAAGCAGTGGTCAGCTGATGGAAGTGGTCCCAGTCACATACAAAAAACACCACTATGTGCTCATAAGTATCACACTATCAGTAGTTAAAAGACAAAAAAAAAGTCAAGATTACAATAATTTATTTCTCATTAGAAGTCAGCTTGGAAGTTGTGAAAGAGCAGTTTTGAATTAGCATATTAACCAAGTTCAAAGTGGCAATATTGCCTCTCAATCTTTTTAACAAATTAAAGGAGCCTTGTTTTATATAGGTTATGGTTCTGGGAAAAATTATTGATATATTTTTATTTTAAAAATTTTGTCCTAGTACTTGATAGATTTGCTGTTCAAGTTTTGTTCCGCTTGAAAATGTATTTATGAGTGGCAGTGCATTAAGATTCCAGGCATCTTTCAACATCCATGGATTCCCACTTGAAGACTGCTGGTTTCAAGGGAGTAAAGGGTTGATGGTGCCGTGTTCCTTTTTTTAACAATAAAAATAGATTTCCATTTCAAGGACTTCATGTCCTAAGCTCAAACAAGAGGATTGCTTCATTCAAATTTGCAGTTTTTTCTGATCTTCTTTCCTTTAGAAATGGGGTTAAAAGTACAGAATAACAATTTTGAAAATACTGTATACAGTAGCCATGTAAGCTGTTTGGCTCTAAAGAAGCAGAAAAGTTTATTTTGGAGCAAATGCAACTTGTTTGGCTTTGGTTTGAACTTCCTCTGTCTACCTAGGGACCCTCTTCCTATAAGCAAAGTCATCAAAACTTTTTCTTATTACTAACAAAAAAACGCATTTGAATAAAGTCTGTGAAATCTCATAATAGCAGCTTTATTTTATTGTGTAAGGAACAATGAATTCAAAGTGAAAAGTGTTCCTTATAGAAAAATAAACATTTTAAGAAACTCTGCAAGGAATAAGTGGGGTTGGAGCCAGTATTTAATCTGTTCTGCTTAAACTTGCAAAAATAAAATATATTAGTCTCAGTCATGTTGCCATGTGCTTTTATATTCTTGAGACTATCATTTTCTTATTCCTGAGCCCTCATTCTGTGATAAGGGCTAAATAACATAAATTTTTATTATTAAAGAAGGATTAAAATATAAAAGCTTAGCTCTTAAAAATTGAGTAAGAAAAAAGAACAGCATCTCACAAGACAAGCTATTAAGGAGTTAGAGTCACAAAAAAAAAAGGTTAGAATATTTTTTGCAAATGGAAACAAATAAGGAAATGAAAAATCCACTTAATTACTATTTTAGCCTTTAACATTCTAGTGGTTTAAGAGCCTACCTGAATATTAATAATCAGTTGCATAAAACCTGGATGAGGTATCATGAAGTAGCTTTAGTTTTGCTACTGCAGTGATTGCAAACAGAATGTGAGGCAGCAGTGAGAAAAAGACAGATGCCACCCATGGATGTGTAAACAGGAGACAAAACTTGAATTATTTCTTCTCCTTCAGTTCTAGATTTAAATAGGGTCAATACTTAAACAGAAGTAGAACATAGAAATTCCAGAAAGGAGCAGCTGGAATGGTCAGAGGTCTGGAAAAATGATCCATGAAGGCTGACTGAAAAAGCTTGGGTTGGGCATAAGGAGCATTTGGGAAAACGCCTGCGATTTCAGCTTGACGAGAGCCTCACAAAGGGAATAATATGTCCTTCGAGTTAGGATGAGAAGCTAGGGCATCAATTTACAGCAAATGAAAAATTTATGGAAAATGTTCTGATGGTAAATACAGTTAAGGTCTTTCAGAGCAGACATCATTAGCAAACATGAAGCTGTTAGGTACAAGTGATCTTGAAATAGTTGTATGAATTTTTATGGCTCCTCAAGACTCCCTCTGGGCCTGTTTTCTGGTAGAGTCCTTCCATTGCAGGATAAGCAAATGTCGGTACCTGTTGCCAGCTTTGCAAAGCAGGCTTGTGATCAACCGCATAAGTGAAGTGCACGGCAGGCCTGCTGTAGGGTGCGTAGCTAGAGCTTACTACGTGCTGCTCTGTGCCGGTATCTTCACTCCATTTTAAATTTTCTTGGCTAGGAACAACATTAAAAAGGAAGAACAGTACTCTAGACTTAGGAAGTCTTTCTGAAGCATATTTTCATCATCATCATCTTTCTCAGACACCCACTGCTTATCAAGGTCAATCAAGAGCAAAGGATGAAAAAATGATTGATGAGGAAACTCTGAAACCACAAATCAAAAACAAAACAAACAGAGCCATGGGATTTTATTGTAAAACTTACTGTAGTGTGTGTTTTGTTTAGAGGAATTGCTGATTGGGCAATAGAGGCCAGTTATCTGGCTGAAACGACAGTTTACATGGCCTGGTTTTCAGCAGGGCTCTTAGTTGTCCTTAAGAGCAGTGCATCAAACGATTCTGCCAGTGGAAAGCTGCCCTCTTCCCAGGAGCTTGCTTGCTTTCATTTCTAGCATGTCATATTCCTGTTATTGGCTTTAACAGAAATTTATCATAATCACATGTTATTTGCAGTCACTGTTAACTGAGCACTTCTTTCGCCTCCACCATGGCTTTGGAAAGAAAAGTTAGCAGCTTTCTTGCAACGCAAACAGTGTTGTGCTAAACTTGAAACGAGCGGTATCACTGCATCCCTTTTGGCACCCTTGGCGCGGTACAGTCCTGATGTGCAGATATATTTCCTGGCATAGTCAAATAAGGGGCTTGTTGCACTCGTGTGACTTGGGAAGGCACTTGGGCTGTTTCCTTCATTGCAGGGGTTCTGCCCAAATGAAGAACAGAGCAGAATTTGCATCCATTTGCCTGATGAGAGCTTTTAGACCTTGTTTACAGGCGTTTTTTTTTTTTTTTGCACTGATACATGGAAGGCTCCCTGCATCTTGACAAACATGAGTTTAATCATCAGTGGAGATAATGGTTTAAGCTGACAGTAAAAATCCATAGAGTTCAGTGTTGGGTGTCATTTCGTTTGTATGAGTGAACTGGTTCCTGAAAGAAGTATTAAAGGAACTAGTTACTGAGTTTCCTTGGGACTAGGCACATCTTTTTTGCAGCTGTGTTGACTTTTCCTATTATAAACCCACTCCCTTCTTCCCCAAGAAAAACAAACAAACAAACAAAATGCCCTTTAAGCAGCAGTTGAGATGATGCCAGAGCTTCAGAATCTGGATTTTAGCCCTTTGATACTTTTTTTTTTCCTTGAAGCACTGGCCTTCAGTTTCTATAGTCTGGTTTTGAATTATCACACAATTTATACCAGGCAGTCTGCAGTCTTTCTGATTTGTAAGTGATTTCATGCTACAGTGTTAAAGAAGTTTCTGATTCTTTTAGTGTAGCATGGATTTTGAGTTTTGTTTGTTAAAGTTCCCCAACCATATTGTTTTGAATAATTTTCCATTTTATTGACACCTGTTCAGGCAGAAATATTCCACGCCAATGGCGTGCCTGTGAATTCTTCAGAATGTCAT
>NW_010583419.1:91935-103545 GCF_000705375.1 Tinamus guttatus | reverse complement strand
AGGCTGCCCAGGGAAGTGGTGGAGTCACCATCCCTGGCAGTGTTCAAGAAACATGCAGATAAGGCACTTAGGGACATGGTTTAGAAGGCGGGGCGTTGCAAGGTTTACAGCTGGACTCCATCTTAAAGGTCTTTTCCAACCATAATGAGTCTATGACTTTAAGTAGGTGATGCTCTTTCTCCCAAGCAAGTGCGTTGTTGCTACCTGCTAGAGAGAAACTAAAGATGTTCTAGAAAACACAGTTTCTTTGACCCTGTTTTCTGTGTCTTTTCACACAGGAGAGACTTTGCTTTTATTTCCATATGCTTGAGCTGAAAGACTGCATTTTTTCAAAATACAGCATTGCTGAAGTAATTCTGAAGTCCCTATTGAAGCTCATAAATTAACGTCCTGGGATTGCAAAGAGCTGAACTTCCAGCTGCTCCTACTGATTTTACTGTTTGACATTCAGATTTTAAAATCTCTAATCCAAGCAGAGAGGTGAAAACAATATCATAGGATAGGAATGAGGAAGATCTTACCTCCCTCCGTTTCTACAGTAATATGCTGTGTCTGTGCCTTGTTGTTTCCTTATTCCTTACCAATTGTGGAAATAAATACCCTTTCTGCAGAAGCAAACCAACCAGTCCCAATACAGCCACAGAAAAATGCATTGGAAATAAAGGACACATTTCTAGCATGACTTCTAGCGTTGTCAAAAGAGCTGAGAGAATTAGATGCCCAAATGCAGGGGGCCCTCATTCCCTTAGCCACCTGGAAAAATTCATGCATAGTGCTCCATAAATGAATACCCTTTGCACTATTACTCACTGGATTACTGGACCAGCCCTCATACAGAAGATTAAATACAAACTGCTCTACTGATAAGCCATATTTATTGGGCTTTAACCACTATGTAATTTATATATATCTTTTTGCAGAGTTGGAAAACTTCCATCAACAATAATAATAACAATGCTTAAATTCAGTTGGTACATTTTAACCCACTGTAAGCACCCTGTTATATCTATAAACAGTTCTTTAGTAGATAAGCAAGGTATTAATTGAGCTGCAAGCAGACCACAGAGGTTGGTTTTGCAGCAACTCCACAGTGTTAAAAAAAAAGAAGAAGAAGAAGAAGAAAGGAAGAAAGAAAAAAAAGAAACAACCAGAAAAATCCTGGCAAGATAGCAGTACCATCTCAAGAGATGATTGCTGCAGCTGCACTGGTTATTTACATGAAGTCAATTCCAAGTGATTATTAAGAACACGAGGTTTATCGTGTAATATAAAAGGCCAGTTCATTATGTCTGCACAGGCTACAGCTTAAATGGCAAACCTCAATAATTCAGTTTTTCTAACAGCGGTTTGGGATTTAATCACTGCACAATAACCACATTAATTCTAAATTAATTTCTTAATGGAGATGTAATTGTCTTAGGCTACATTTAAGGGGACAAAATCTGCTCTCACCAGCATAAATCCAGTAGAACTTCATTTAAGAGAGGGATGATTTTAAAGTAAAGAAAGCTAAAGTCAACAGGCAGCCGAGTTTTACATTTGTACCATGAAGAACAGTATGGCCCAGCCTTCCTTTTCACTTTTTCAGTAATTCACACCTTTCCTGTCCCAAATGATCCTGATTTGCCGTGAAAAAGTACTGCTTGGCCAATAAGTACTAAACACAGATACAGTTCTGTATTTACTTCTATCATCATAATCATTCTTTTATAAGACATCCTTCATCCTAATGGACTAAAAAGGAGGATAATTTCCTTTAATACCAAAATGCATTCAGGTCTGGGAGGAAGAATCTAACTCATACACAATGGGGAGCTAAAAAGTTAGTAGTAGTTAAGCATAGCTGCATTTGGCTAAGACATTCAGGCTGACACCACTAAGGACTATAAAAAGCCCTGTACAAGCACTTAAAGGAAAACATATTCAAAAAGCATTCAACAGAAGAACTCGGACAGTACTGTGGCACGCATGCAGAAATCCTTATGACAGAACAAAAATCACTGGGAGCACGAAAAGAGTCACTGCTATGGTAAGGAAGAAAATGGTGATTCAAACAAACTGATACTGTATGGAGAATGCCCAGGTAGCATGAACAAGGACTCGCACAACAAATATATTTTAAAGTTTCCAGTTGTCGACTGCAGTTGATGAACTCTTAACATAGCATGAACAAGGACTCGCACAACAAAGTTTCCAGTTGTCAACTGCAGTTGATGAACTCTTAACGGTGAGAAGAAAGTAGGTAACACAAAAAGCAGCAAAGATATAAATAGTCTGGTGCATGCAGAGGCAGCTACAAGTCACAGTGATAACACTAAGATTCAGGCAAGAGATTGAAGTCTTCTAATGGCCAACTGCTGAACTCTAGCACTGGAAGCTCTGAAGCCACAGGGAGATCTTTGAGACTCATCCTTGTCAAGGTCATGCCAAGAAAAATCATATGGGATGTAACACCTCTTATAATCCTAGCCTGGCAGTTAATTTGCAGTTTTAACACATGACAGCAAGTAAAACTGAATAAGAATATACAACCAAATACAGTCCCCAAAATCTTACTCCAATTTAAACATTTGATCTACCATCATCTACAAATATACCTTTTTCCTGCAGCATTGAAGTGAGATTTCAGTTGCAAACATTAAGCTTTTTCCTACTAACATCACAGCAACTACACGTAAATTTTCTGTCCATTTTACATCTATCTACACCATCAGCGGCACGGAATAACCAACAATCTCTCTAGAATTTGGTACAGCATTGACTGATAGAGAAGAGCAGTCAGAAGCTGCATCATACTGTCACATCATCCAACTGCTTGGTTGACCAAGCCAAGGTTGTTCTTGGGGACCTCCTCTATGAAATGCTGCCCCGACACCACCGCGGAGGAATATGATACAAGAGATGCTACAGTCTGTCATTCCACAGAGTTCTAATGGCGCAGGTGTAGTGAGTTAGGAGTCGATGTTTTATAGAAAACCAGCAACAACACCTGGAGGCACTCAGTACCTCTTCAAGTCTATATGCAATATTTGCCTTCTTCCCACATATGTGAGAGAGTTTCCAGCCATGGAGAACGTGCTAGCACACTCAGAACTTCAATTTTGACTTCAGAGACGGTTAGTAGAAAGTTGACCAAGCAGCAAACACTTCCCTCATGTAAAGAGAAAAAAAGGTACAGGGACAAAAAGTTGTTTTGAAAAGTCTATTGCCTGCTTCTCACTTTTTGATACAGGAGAGAGACCTGTACAGCTCAAATTGGAGCCTCCTTCTCATACACAAATATATCGTGAGTCATGAAATCATCACGAATAAACCAGCAAGGAATGGCCCTTTGCACACTGGTAACTCTAGGCGTACACAAGCTACCCAATTTTCACAGTGCTCTTTCTGGAATACACCACAGTAACTATTTTGGCCTTACACACAAAAAGGCTGTAAGGGAAAATTTACATGAGCTGAGCAAAGCTGAAGCTTAAGAACTTGTATGGAAAGACAGGACTCCCTGCTTTGTATCCTTAAAAGGCTGCTATCTTTCAGGTCAGTAAGTTGCCCTCCTAATGGATAAAGGTCACGATAAAGCTTAGCAGATCAATCAGCAAAACAGTTGGAGATAATGGGAAAAAAAATGGCAGAACAGTTTTGATGCTCTTTTTATCAAAATCAGACCTCTCTACGGAAATTGTCACCTTCAATGAAATGTTTCATGGCAGAGCATTCAAACATTTTGTTGCAATAATCTTACAACATTTTGTCTATATTCATTTTGTTTTGATTTTCATGTCATATTAATTCATCATTTAATGCATTGCTCTCTACCAGACGTATGTGGATTTCTCTTTACTTACTAAAAATGTAAATAAAATAAATCAAAAGAAAATGTCGAGAGCATAAAACCAGGGAAAAAAAACCATCCAGTTATTCTTAACAAAAAAAAGACTTAACAGAAAGACTGCTGTCCTGCTTTGGGAGACTTGGAAATAACGGTGTCCTCTCTATTCACTAGTGTATGGAACACATATTTTGACCATAGCATGATGGATCTGTTTTTTTTTGCTCGTTGATTTGCATGCTAGAATATATGCAGTTTATTCTAAATATAGAAACACTTTGCTATCTCTGTGACCCTAAGCTAGAAAACGGCTCGATCATATGCTTCTGAGGTATAAACAATTCTCTACTGTGAGCAAGTTCGACTCTAAATTCAGAATTAATCTCTCAGTTTATCTACAGAGGCTCAAGTCCCAGCACCTCCAACACAACTGCCTGCACAGCTCTTCTAGTCATTGCATAATCGAAGCCAAGTTCACTTCTAAAGAAAATACTCTGCACAAACTTTCAAAGACAAGGGAAGATATAACTTAGGCATATGTCAAAAGGAAAGGGAATTTGCTAAGAGAATTTGCTGCTATAGCCTCTGGCATTTTATGGTATCACAGACACCTGCCTGTGGTGTCCCGATTCCCTGACATGCAAGATACACTGTACTTCACACATTAAGGAAGATTTTCCAAAAGCAAGAGAGAGCACAAAGATTCATATGTGGTTCAGTAAGTCACAGATTCAGTAATTCTTCTGTCATCTCTAGGTCCTTATACCACATCCATCACTACAGTATTTCAGCTGGTGATGTTCATCAAACACAAAATCAATGAGTGGCCAAGACTGCAAGAAAAGAGTATCCAATATTAGGTTCTTAAATTCATACTTTGGCAGAGAAACAAACACTCCAATCTTCCACCCAGGAAAGCCAAAAACAAGCAGGCAAAGACCAACTAACAGAGCAAAAGCCACGCCAGACATCCACAATTACTTTTGAATGCATCTGTCTATAATTACCAATCTAAGCCAGACAAAGTACTAGGCTCAGGACTAAAAAAAATTCCCTGTTCCTTGAACATCTGGTGGTAGGTCAGGATGATACAATATCCTTTCTAGATTTCAGACCTTTGAAGTTGTGAATTTATGAAAAAGTAGTGCATACTTCAATCAAAGTTAGCCTAGATGTTTAAAACTGTAGGAACCCCCAGGAGTGCACCTTCACATCCAAGGCAATACCCACACAGTGGCAGCAAATACAATGAGGCAGAAAAGACCCTTCAGGATCCCTCTAAACTATTTCTTTGTGATCTCGTAAAGCTCATACAAGTCAGCAGTGAGGGACCTTTCAAAATACAGGCCCTAAAGGATCAGCCTGAGCCAAGCTGTTGAAAACTGCAATAATCCACAGGAAAATGTTCTACAGAAAACATAGTTTTTGCAAACATATATTAATAAATTAAAGCTGGTAGAAGTCTCTCTCTTCCCCCAGCTTTGCATATAGGGAGCTCTAGGGTTATTTCCAGCTCATCAAATATTCCATTAAGACTGACAGTCCTAAAAGAGAAGTGCCATTTGCACAAGTTCTCCCAAGCTCCAGCAGCCCTCTCTGTCAGTGTCACGGCTGGCCTAAGATTCTGCAGTGAGCAAAAATGAAGTCAGAACTCTTTAATATATAATTAGCAATAAGAGGAGTGTGAGGGCATTTGAATAATACATCTCATGGTCAGATGAAGCAGTAGGAGCCTAAAGAGAAACAGCATGAGAGGTCAAGGGGACAAAGATCAGAATGAGACTCAACGTACGTGCGTGAAGGGAGAGGCATAGTTAGAAGTCGGTAAATAATAAAAAACATGCTTTGCATTTATAGAATGTATTGCTCTCAAAGATTTCCAAATCCATTTCTGAGGCTGGTAGGAATGATTATTCTTTTATGATAGCAGAGGAAATGGAAATCCACAGGGAGAAAGTGGCATTTCTAAGACCATTCAGGATATCAGTGGTGGAGCTGTTCTCTAATGGCTAGAGCAAATGGCCGCTCCCATCCTACCCCAGACAGAGAATGCCTGAAGACATGGAGATAATATACAACACAGATGAGTGTCCCCATAAACCAGCTTAAAGATGTGGTTTTGGTGCTTGTTTATGCCAAGTTTGCTGGTGCCAGATTTGCCCAGGGCTACACTGGCAAATGTTATCTTCACAGTGCCTGAGAAACACAGAGAAAAACAAGACCACGGAAATGATTTAGCACTACTACTGAGCTCTGAATCCCCACAACCAACAGCTCAGAGTACAAATGTGTTTTACTCCCGCATTTTGGTTCGTATTCCTCATTATAACCACTTGTCTATTATTTACAACATTACCAAAGACTACGGTTTAGGGTCTGTTTAAGGAAGTCAGCTTAATACCTATGGTACCTGCAAATGGTGGTACAGATATTACCTCTCATTTTCCAGCAGAGCAACTCTCCCATCCTTGAAGATTTATATTCAATTTTTATCGGGGTGTAAAGTGACTACCCACCACTCTAAGTTGCATCTGCATCCCTAGGGCCTTCCCATCACCATGTAGCCACCCTTCTTGGTTCCTGTAGCGGCAATACAAGGGAAGGATTGAGGTGCATTGTCTTGCATGAAATTTCTATCACAGAACCACCACAGAGAGAATGAAAAAAAAAATGCAGGCTGAGAAGGAGTTAGGATAAAAGGAAAGCAGCCTCTCTACTGCTCCTAAATAAAACCTGAATAATAATTATAGGAGGAAAAAAAAGAAGAGGCACACACCGAATACTGTTAAATGAGGAGATGAAGAATAAACTGTATGTTTGTTTTTTGCTCCAGAAAATTAAATTTAAAATCAAGAGTCCCTACAACAGGTTTCTTTGAAAGAGTCCATAGGAGCCCTATATTGCACAGACAGCAGGCATTATAAGGACTTGTAGGGAGGAAAAGATCAAATAAAGACAAAGGGTATCAACTTTATTAGGACTGCAGGGTTTTCAGCCAAACATACTGTGTTTGCCGACTGGATGGGCTCGGGATAGGTCCCATTTTAACTACAGCAGCCTCCAACTGAGTTTCTGAAAATTAATATGGTTCGGAGGGGATTTTCTTCAAATCAGAACTAGGGAAAGCTGGCAAGTGCTGAGGATGCTCAAGACAGACAAAGACATCTGCTAAGGATGCCAGGAATAGAGAGAAAACTATCTCAGATGGAAGGCTAGGACAAAAATTTCAGCTAAAGCAAAGCTAAAAAAAAGTTAAAATTGCTAAGTAAGTTCTGAAAAACAGCAGGGCTTCAGATACAGAATTTCTACAGAATTAGGCCCTGGGCAAAGACTAAAAAAAAAATGATTATGTGCATACATATAATTCCAGAAGCTTGTGAACAGTAAAGAAGAATGCCGGGTAATGGAAGAAAACCTGGTTATAATACAGGCTAAGGGAACGACAAAGACCACTGGAAGACCATAACCTTTGCTTTCAAACTGTGCATAAAGGACATACTAGGCTTTAGAGATAAGGGTGCTGCAGAAATCACGTATCAAGATGCTCATGACATAAACTCCCCAAACCCCAACTACAAGAATATCAGTACATTAATGCAGCTTCATCAGCATCCTCTATCAACAGGACAGAAGAAAACTAACTGCATAATGTTGAACAGTAAATCTGTTGATGGTCAGTGTAATAAAACAAGCAAGCAAGCAAACAAACAGAGGACTTTAGTTA
The DNA here is from genome assembly GCF_000705375.1 of Tinamus guttatus. Next base: position 95,992 of record NW_010583419.1, on the reverse strand, counting down.
TGCGCTTACAAAAATGAATCAGGTGTCATGTTGGGCAAAATATAATTTATTGATGTCTTGAATAAATTACCACTTTGAACAACTGACTCTAGAGCTCAGACATAGACGAGACTATTTTCAGCACAATCTGACATGAAAGACAAGTTTGTTTGCAAAATAACTGTTGTTGATGCTCTGAAAAATAACGAGCATTTCATAAACAGGCTCAATGTCCTTCAGGAATTGCACCAAAAAAAAAAAATCCCAACAGTGAGAAATTAAATTTCCTGAAAGGGGATCATAAGACTGATGAAGAAGCTGGTTGAAAAAGCCATAACATTAGAAGCAATAAAGATTAAATCCCAGAAGTGATAAGGATTAGGTCCTTATCCTAACATATAAAAGACAATAAAAACAATCATCGGAGAGTCAGAAAGGCAATCTGAATGAGAAAGGTGAGTAAATCTGTAAGGTGAATTAAGACTCCTCTCAAAACAAAACAGTACAGTCAAATTGGCAGGCTGAAGAAATTATCTGTGCTACATAAGTATCCTTTTAGTGAATGGAAATCCATTCCCAGAGAGGCCAACAAGGAGAAGCATAAGGAAAATGTACCATGTTCTTGATTCACTTTGAGTTAACACCAGATAATCTTGTAATGCAATTCCTCTGCTAGGGGCAGATATTTGGGGGAACAGCAAGAACAAGGTCACACTGCTGCAGCACCAAAGCAGCCAGGGAAAGAGGCAGAGCACAGAGAGTTTGCATGCACTCTGGAGAATAATAGTTGAATTCAACAGGATCCTGGCCAATTCCTGCATCAGTCCCAAACCAGCAAGACTAAATATGATCAAGTAAGGTACCAGCTGCTACATTTAAGAAGGGAAAAAAAACTTATATATATGTGCGCAAAATGTCCAATCGTTGATTAGAGTGCGAGCAGTGCTGCAAGAGCAACCTGAGGCAGATAGCAGTTCACAGATGAAATAGAAGCGAAAGTGCAATGTTGTAAAGAAAACACATGACATACTGGAGGAAGTTAAAAGGAGACTCACACCTAAAACATGGAAGGTGTTATGTGAAAGACACATACAACTGTGTGAAATCTCAGCTGGAGACCTAAGGTCTTAGGCACTTCAAGAAAGAGATCAACTGGAATCAATTTAGAGCAGAAGAAAATAATGAAGAGAAAACATGAGGAACGAGGAGAGTAGGGTTTATTCCAGAAAAGACTACAAGAAAGTGAGAAGGATAATAGCTGCTTGAAAATATACAAAAATATATCTATAATAAAGAGGCCATTTACTGCTTTATGTCCACAGCAGTCAAGGAAGAGAAAATAAAAAAAGCCAGTAGCATAGCATGCAAAAGGAAGATTTGATTCGGTTATCCGGAAAAAGTTTTCATTTCTAAGGAAAACACTAGACAGTGCTACCTGGCAGATTGCTGAGTCTCCTCCATTGAACATTTCTATGAATAATGTAAATATTCACAGTAAATAGTAGTTATCCAGGTTCTTTTCATATGTGTATTTTCATAATTTTATAAATTATCTTGGGAGATATCTTAATATCATACTTCCGCTGGTGCAAGTTTTTAACTACATCAATAAGCTAGAACCTCAAATGTCAACTTAGCTGACAAAACTAAGTTATTTTAGGGTTCAGTAGTTTATGGACTGAGGCTACATCAAGATTCAGAATATGCAGAGAGATACTTGAAAGCCAGAGTGAGGGAAAACCAAGGAGAAAAAGGAACAAACAAATCAAGGATTAGATTAACAAGGGGAAATACAGGCCCAGATTGAAGTGTACTTGGACCCCAATGTAGGAAGCCCAGGGCAAGAGTAACAGAGATCTTTGTGGTGCAAACCAAGATGGCGAAGATGTCCAGCTGAAGGCACCAGATTTTCCTGTGTTTAAGAGGGAAACAAACAAACAAAAACCTTATGGACCCCATGGATAAGGCAGACACATTTCAAACCCACTAAAAGCAGCTGAGAATTTGCAGCTATGGAAGATATGATGAATCAAGATCCTGTGCTAAGCAAAGGAGGAGTCTCCCCAAATATCATCATCAAATTCCTAATGAAAGAAGTCTTAAAAAAAAAAAAAAGAACCTTAAGAAAAAGCCTTGGGAGCAAAGCAAGAAGAGCAATGTTCAGAACTAAACTCACGGTATTTGATTTTTTACAGCTGCCCAAAATATTCCACACAGACAGGCAGTATAGGAGGGAATTGGGGGATGCAGATGCCTTTGGCCATGATGCACAGGATGAAGGGAAAGGGTGATGGGAAAGCTCTCTTTCTAAACACAAGCAGAACCAATAAATCACAGCCTGGCTGGCGTGGCAAACACCAGTCCCTCTGGCAGCTTTGTAATTACTCCCTAAATGTGGTCTCAACCCTCTTGATGTGGAGATAAATAACTTTATGTGCAAAGCAATTAAAGCCTCAGGCAATACTGCCGGCAAAGCTTGGTCACTGCGTGTCACTATCCATTTGCCAGAGAGGTGTACAAGTGGTACTGAGTTTATTAAACCGGAGCACTGGCTTTCACACATCAGCCTGCCACAGGCCTTCTCTGGATGGCCCTCAAACGATTGCTCCTACTCTCCAAAGTAATGAAACATCCTGGTTTGAGGGCTGAACTTGAAGTGAGTGGAGAAACCCTGTGAGCAGCGTACTACACATTTGGCTCATATCTGCTCTCTCAGGAGAGAGCATTTTCTGTGTACTAAGTCTGATACCTACTGGGGAACCTCTAAAGGAATTATCAATCATCATGATTGGATTCCTCCTCTTCTCCAGAGAGATCATGCTCAGCTGAAATAAGAGCTATTGCTGGGACTGTAACAAATCACTGTGAATCAGAGTTGTGCATGCTGCATCCTTCTTTCCTTGCACACAAATGCCAATCATATTTTATCTCAACTTCTGGTTATACAGAGCAGTACCTGCCTCCATGTTTGACTCACACTGGCATTGATGACTCTGGAAAGCAAACTCAGGGATGTCCTCCCGGAATCATGTATGGCTGCACCAAGCAGCACGACATTATGATACCCAACTCCTGTCCTTCCGGAAGGAGTTACTGGCCTGCTCAGCTCAGAAGTACTGCATGACACCACACACATGTGGGGAAAACAAAATCTAGAGTAAATACCGGGCACGGAGCAAGCCAGAGAATTTGCCATGCTGTAACTAGCCCGTACAACCTCAAAGCAGCCATCCCATGCCATAGGCACACAAAGTCATCTTCCTGCCAGACTCCCAATGTAAGGAGTACGGTTGTAGGGACACCAGCACTCTAGAGAGTGGCTGGACCACTCTCTAGATCTCTCAGGCTCTGTGCAGCTTCAGGTTTTGAGAAAAACTGGAATGGATTTGGTTTTCCAGAAAAAATAATAAAATACAATTTTTTTGATAAAAAAAACCCACACCACCACACTCTTCCGGTTTCACACTACTACCGAAACAAAATAAACGAGTGTAAAGCTGCCATTTTGCTCAACATTCTTCATGGCACATAGAATGGTTTTGGACATAGTTTACTGAAAACATAACATGCACCAACCTTAGAATTTCTACAGGCAGCAGTGTTCCTTTAAAATCGATCCTGATTAATAACCAAAACTGCTACTAGGGGGCACTGTGACATTCTGAGGAGACCCAAATCCACTCTGACTGCTTGTTATTGTGCCCATGCAATCTTTCCCAATACCCTGGGTACAAATGCAACTAAATTCCACTTTGGGTCACTTCACTCTGTAAAATAAACTACTTCCAAACTTGCAAACGGGTACAGTGCATTTATTCCCTGCTTATCACAACGTGCCACAATCAGCAATTCAACAAATGTGGGCTCCAACTTTAGAGGTGACTGTTTCATTGATGGGCGGAAATGAACCTTGTTTTGTAAACCACTTTGAGAGCCTTCAGGACAAGCATGACCATGTAAACGTAAGAGTTAAGAATAATAATAGTCATCATAATAATGATGATAATGAGTATTTCTTTTCCCACTGCAATGAACCCATCTGGAAGGCCTCAGTGTGAGGCTTTAGAAGTATCCAAAA
>NW_010583419.1:61350-91907 GCF_000705375.1 Tinamus guttatus | reverse complement strand
ACACAGAATGCCAAAGAAAGAAAAAAGGAAGAGAAAAATCCTTTCTAGTTTTGGCCAACAGACCTAATCGGAAATTCTTTTGAAATGTTATTCTCTGGAAGAGAGCTCAGTTAGCAATATTCTGCAAATGCTCAGCCCACTTCATCCATCTGCCAAGATGAGAATGAATATTCATAGCAAGTTATTTTAATCATTGTGTTTTTCTTGATGTGACATAATTCTATATAATTTTTCCCCCCGGAAAAAAAAATAGAAAAAGAAAAACTCTTTTTATGCTGTCAAGTCAGAAAGTTTTTTCTCCATCTGCAAGCAGAAAAGGGACATGGGGTGGCTGACACATGGGTTGTAGCAACATCCCTGGCAATGCCTCTTGGATCCCAGCATTAACACCCTAGCTAATGTCACCAGTGGAAAACAGCAGGTGCTCAGTTCTACCTGCTCTGCTGAGCACAGGGGATTAATGTCTCACACAAGGGATGATCAGGGCTAGAAGGCCAGAGACACGTCAATTAACAGCACAGTATCCGGGGAGCCCAAAGCTGAGGGAGCGAGGGAGGCTGCACTGGCAGAGCTGGGATGAGGAGCTCAGGCCTGGCCCAGGAAGGGGTCCACAGCTCAAGGGGTCCACGGAGAAACCCCTACCACTAATGTGCAGATACTGATGGTTTGCAGCATACTTCCATAAGCACAGATTACATAAAAATGCTTTTATAGATTTTTCAGAAGTTCTTAAAATAGGTCTTGTTCAACACTTAGCAAAAGTGCACATTTTGGGCAAAACTGCCCATGCAGAGAGAGATTATAAATATTTTAAAGGAAGTACCTCGGGGACAAATGCGTTATTTCCCTGGCTCTAACAGGGACTCTGAGTTCCCAGTACAACAATACGACATTTTACCAGCACTTGAAAATAGAGGGAAATGTCTAAAATATTCAATACTTTACCTATGCAGGCATTTCCCAGGAACGATACATTAACCACAGGGCCAGCCAAGCTGGTTCACGGAGTGCTGCTGAGCAGAAAAAAGGGAGGAAGATCCAAGGGTTTCCTCAAAAGCCAGGTATGCCATTTACAGATCGTTCCCGCCTCTCCCTTGCTCTCTGGCGTGTTGCACATTGCTAGTCAGCCTGTTCCACGTCCTTTGGTATGTTGCACCCTTGTTCCCAAAATCTGGTCCCAAAGATTTTGTGCCCGGTGACCAGTTTTTTTCTCCCTGCCCCAGGGTACCACAGAGAGCCCAGGTGAAGCTCCTCGAGATGCTGAGCCCAGCAGGCTCCTGCGTAGCATCACCACGGGGAGCAGTTTATGAGAGGTCTCTGAGGGTACAAAGGGGTGGCAGTGGGTGCCCTACAAAGGTGGATCACAAGCAGCTAAATAAGGTGAGACTCCTCCTTTCTTGCTGCCTTTCTTTTCTATTCCTGAGATAGATCTGCATCTAGCTAAGAATATTGCAGTCGCTTCAGATTACTTCTTTTAGTTAGAGTAGCAATCTGGGACCTTAGTTCAGATAAAGGAAAAAAAAAAAAGACATAGAAAAAGATAAAAAGAAAAACAAAAGAAGAAGGAAAAACTGAGGAAGAGAAAAAAGGGAAGGTAATCTGCATTCAGCTTTAATTAATAAATGGATGAGTTCTGAAAGACAGTAATATCCCCCAGTGACAGGCCCATGCAGGCATCCAGAAAACCCTAATTACATCCCATTGCCTGAGTGCCACTTCTTGAACTTCCCTGACATGCTGGCTCCTTGCTTTGGCCATGCTCTGCCAAGCACTTTGCAGAAAACCAACACGCTCTTCTCATCCCATACTGGAGGCTGCTGCAAAAGGCAGGAGCCCTGCAATGACAGCAGAGGTGTATGAGGGTAGAAAAAGGGCAAAGCTGAATTGCCATTATTTGCATTTGTCCATTTTTATCCACAGATCTGCAAACAGGAGTTATCTTCCACAGAGGAAGGCATAGGAGACACAGAACAGAAACAAATTCACGGGGACACACATCTACACACAGAGACACACAGCTACACTGATGTCTGAGGGAGATGATGAGAAGTCTGCTGATTTGCACCAGCTTTGAATCTGACCTACCAGGAAAACTAAACATCTTGTCTGCCTTAGGAAGAGAAAGAAGGGACAGAAGACAAGTTACAATTTAGCCCTTACAAGGCATCCCTATAGACTGCAGCACAGAAAACCCAGATTTGGCCCAGCACAGTGGCACCAACTGAAACACAGGAAGTTCTGTTTGAACATAAGGGTTCAAGAGAAATGTCATAGGCTTCCTACACAACCTCTCTCTAAACATATAGAATTAAAAAATAAAGAAATTATTCTAGGGAAGCTAGAATTCTCTATTAAATACTATCCAAGATTCTGTAACATCTCTATAAATGTTAGCAATTTTCACTAGGAAAGTCTTTACTAATGGAAGTTAATTAGCAGCTGAAGGCCCAGCAATAAATCCCTAGATCCCAGTCCAACCTCTGGTAGACAACTGTCTGTATGTCCAGCTGATCAAGTAACTCGTGCCAGGTAAGAGAGCCAACAAATTTAGCTTCTGCTCATGACCAGAGGCCTGTTACTTTGAGTTTAATTTTATGTCTTTTTGTTTCTCAATTTTATCTGTAGAACTGCTGGCTTTCTTTTTCACCGATGGCTTCAGCACATGCTCCATATTCCAAACACAAATGGCACTGCTTAACTGCAAGTGGTCAGATAAGAAATATCCTTACTGCCTCAGCACTCAGCTGCTTCTGAAGCACAGTGATTTCCTGCAGTGTATGAACTAGCCAAGGGAAGTACAGAGAACACATCTGAACATCCCTAAGATTTCCAAATGAGACCAAGCGGGAAGTCATGTATTGTGTGGGGGTTCCTCTAGAGCACAAAATGGGATAAAAACAAAATGGGGGATATCATCAAAACATAAAGGTGCTTTTCTTCCATCTTCCTAGTAATTTGCTTTTTAAGTGTAAATGCTATCTACTTGAGATTCATGACAAATACCTCCTAGCCAGTTCCCCATTCTAATTCCGAAGAACTTAACATCTGACATTCACAGCGCAACCTGGCAAGGGAGCGCTTCTGGAAATGGTAAATGCATTTGAAAGGGAATATTTTTATTTACTTTCTCCATCCAAACACCTTGCAAAGAGCTTGTCAGAAGTTTTTGAATAGAGTGGTCTGGGTTCAGAACAGTCACACTGATATGTGGAAGTGGGAATAAAGGACAGGAATTTTTAATCAGTTTCACTAACTATTATTTTTTTTTTAAACCAGGAATCACGGTAATGTTTAGTTTTAATCAGGTAAGAATATGTTCCAGTTTGTGTTCCGTTATAAAAGCTGAAATATTTTGAGTCGTTTTAGCAGTTGAGACGGTACAGAAATGAAATGTTTCGAATTCTCTGAAATTAAACATCTCTGTGATGTCAAAAGAAAACCTTTCCATATGTCTAAATACTTTGCTCATAAAAAAAGAGAAAGAAAAAAAATCTTTTTTTTTTTTTCCATCTGCTTTTGGGACAAACTCATGTTTGTAACTCTCAACATTTCCACTGGGATGAGACTCTGTTTTGACAAACTCCAGAAAATAGGCCTATAAACGGAGTTCAGACATTCCCTCCTGTCATGGCAATTACTGACAAGACAACTTCAAAGAAGCCATCTCACAGAAACATGTGTATGATCTATTCCACCAAAGCCCATTCTTTCCTAAGTTGACACTATACTGCTTTATACCGCATGTCTGAGCAGTCAGTGGACCAAAGGACTTGCGCATTACTATGCAATATTCATCAGTGCGTACCCAGCAATCCTGGAATTACTTACAAAACCCAAGCAGCTCTACAGTCACCTCATGGAAGCACTGCTGTGCCCATTTTAACTCAAGGAAACCGAACATCCAGATTCTATGGAAAGTACTTCCAAATTGGTCTGTGCTTTTGGTCCCCTCAGTTTTGAGCTCCTTGGCCAAGGACACCCAAGAGCCGGAAAACAAAAAGGTGCCCTCTCCAGTGTCCATTCCTCAAACTCCAGCCCCATCATCTTTGCAGTCACTGGGACACAGAAGATAGCAGCTGTGTTCAAGGGAGAGGGGATGTGGAATAGCAAAATGACCAAAAAGGGTTTTAATGACGACAAAGAAATAATGTGTAGAACAGTGGCTAAACACAGGGAAGATAAACTGATAGGCAGTTAGCAACTCTTTTTCCCCTTGGAGAGCTTGTATTGAGTCCAGAGGTGAGGATACCCCCATCTCTTCCTATTTATTACTATGCTTAGCTTGAGCGATTAAACTTTCAATTTCTTTGACCAAGCTTTTTCCCAAGGACCAAGGAATAAAATGGCTCTTGCCAGGATGTCCCAAGAACAAGCTATCCAGCAGGAGCATGGTACTGCTAGCAAATCCAGCCCAGAACTGAATTGCCCCAGTTTGGTTTCAGCAGAAGTCCAAGCACATCCCAAAGCTTGGCAAGGCCTGCAAAGCACCACCAAGGAGCTGAGGGATCTGATTGCCAGCAAGTTCCCTGCTACCACAGCAAGGAGACACTATGGCTCTCCATACTGGGCAGGCATCACTGCAAGCAGTGTCAGTGAAGATGTGCCCACACGACTACTGCAGATCCAACTGCCCTCCATCAACAAGTGGAGATAAGTCAAGAGCAACAGACTGATTCTGATTCCGTGACTGGTGCAACTCATCCTACCACTTTGCTTTCCTGTTAGACAGGGGAGAAGATTCTTCAGGCAAAACCACCAGGATGGGAGCCACACTTCAAACTGCAAAAACAAGTGTACAAGCAGCCCCTAAGTGTGTGTGACAGCGTCTGCCACCCCCTGGACAACCTGGTGCCAACCTTCCTCCTGACCCCTCAGCGCGGGTGCACGCCCATAGCAGAGCCTCAGCTGCCAGAACACAAACCACAAGCGACAGGTTGAACATGCAACCGTGCAAGCGCCCGTCTCAGGAGGGACAATTAAATCACACACCCAGAAAAATAAACAGCTTTCCCTTTTCAACCCCTTTTCGTCTTCAGCAAGTAACAAGACAGGAGTGAGAGTCGTGTGCTGCAACACACAGAGGATGGGCGATTAGCAAGCATGCCGCTCCAGCCCACCCGCCATTTCCTCCCCGCAACTGGGACTAAACACGTAAAAAGTTTGCTCCCACCGTGGGCTCGCCAATGCTCGGGCAAACGTAAGGGCTTGCCACATGGCGTGGGCTTCCCACCACTCCTGGTGCACTTACCTGAAGCTTGAATATGGGGAGGAGGGCACGCATGCCCATCCACCTCCTTCTCAGGAGCGCCTATGCTCAGGTGGGCCGATGGCCCCAAATGCCAAGGTGCACTTAGCCCTGGTCAGCAGCAGCCTCAGGAAAGGAGCCCTGCAGCTCCGGCCAGCATAACAAACCTCACCAAAATCCAATGCGAATCTTCCTCAGAAAATGAAGCACTAACCACTTACAGATGCTCATTAGCAAGCAAGCCTATATCAGATGAAAAGCTGCAAAGGTATTTTTCTGGGGCTTGGGCTTAAGCACAGGCTTCTGACTCAGGCTGTCTCCCAGAATTAAATGGTTAGAAAAACATAGGCTCTCATTAAATTCAAAGAGCAATGCAACGATGAAGGCTAAAAATACAACTTATGCAAACAAGCATGGGGAGTAAAACAGGTAGGCTCAGATGTACATTTTGCACCACAGACATCTGTGACCTACTAGCCTCCTTGGAAGCTCTTCAAACTCTTTTTTTTTTTTTGACTCAGGAAAAAAAAAAGATGCTGACGTTATACATTTACATTCCTATCAGGCTATTATCAAACTAGCACACTTTTCATATTCCACTGTCTAGAAGCCGCAGATCAAAGTTGGAGAAAATGAACCCCAAACCACCAAAACAAAGTAAAATTTTATTACAAAGAATAGGCACTGAACACCCTTTGAATTATATATAGAGAGAGCTCATAATTAATGAATGACTGTGCTTCAGTTTAGAAATAAAAGAATTACAAAAAAAAAAACCCTCTTTTTGCTGTATGCCATAAAGAACCCACTAAGTAGACACAACCTTGCAAAGGAAATCCTCCAAAAACGGTTGACAGCCCAGTGCTGCTCAGCCAACTGTATGGAAGCAAAGGCTAGCACCCAACTTTGACAGCTGAATGGGCTCATTAGAATGAAACTTCAGCACAGAAACCCACCATCTTAAGTTTTGCAAACAAATGGCATACATGCTCTGAGCTTCAGCAACAACAGCTGCAGAATAGAACTGGGCTCATCTCCCTTGCCAGTAGATCTACAGAAAACAGCAGTCAGTCCTGATGCCAGTTCAACCAACCGAGAGAATACAAACACCACCACAAAGCACTAGGGGATCTGAAATTGAATCCAGATGAAAACATGACCTATTTCTATACCTTCCCATCTATTAGTTTTATGTTGCTGCTCATCACTGAAATACCCTTTCATGTAAGATCAATAGCAATAACAAACTTCCGAAGTGGCTTCCTGGGCTATGCCCATACCAGTAAATTAAACAGCGCCTGGAAACATTTCCCAGCCCTGGAGCCGCACACACGACTGAACCACTGAAACGGTTCCTGACGGTTTTGGCCTGCGCCAGCCACCACTATCCCAAACAGTTCCCCATCACGTCTGTGGGTTAGCACAGGCCTGGGACCACTCCCAACAGGCAATTTAGATGCGACCAATCTGTTTTGGAGAGTAAGAAATTTCCACAGCCTGGATGTGACCCATCCCATGATAGCTGGCCTCAGTGTCAGGTTGATTTGGGGGCACGTTTTGTGATTATGAATAGAGGTTTGTAATTGCTGGCATTTGTCCTTTCTTCAGTTCCAAATATTCCAGTTCTCTCTAGAATTGGTTAGCTTTGCTTCACTGGACATTACATATTTGCTTCACCAAAGACTTCATTGACAAATATAGATGGCAGTTCAGGCTCTTGGCACAGTGATAAAAGCAGGGCAGATGTAAAAGCGTGAAAGACGAGAATTTACTAGCTTTGCTGTTGGGGAAATTTTTATCCAACAGCAAGAATTTCAGGTTGGAACTGTCTTTACTGCTGTCCTCATTCAAACATGCAACTTTGGTATTTCTCATTTCAATTGCTGTTCTCCTGGGAATAACAGGAGAGATCTGGAATGGCATTCAGTGGCCTGGTGTTCCCATGCTTCAGATGCTGACAATCTAACAACATTGTCCTGAGCTGGAAAGCAGCTCAGCAGATTTTTCACGTCATCCTTAGGTAAGTAACTGATAAAAGATGGTTTGGAAATAAAAGCTAGTAGCATGAGAGGAAAATGTGCAATTCTTCTCCTTAAGCCACCTTCTCAGTTCATGTTCCAAAGACAGATGAGATGGAGCTGAAAGAGCTAAAGGAACCAGAAGCTATTTCAATTTTGCAGATGACGCTTTTACATTTCTCTTGATACGTGGCAGAGGAGGGAGTCACTTCCAGGAGTGTCATTACTTTCCAGAGTCCCAAGTCATAACATCTAAGTCATCTGCAAGGGTCTCAGCGAACCGAGATGACTGAAATGGCTCCCAATGCCTGCATCTAAACAACTAAATTGAGTCCCAGGTCTGTCCCAGGAATGGTCTGGAGAGAGCAATTTAGCTGATCAAACAAAGCTCTCTATCTTTGAAGCTATCTAATTGACTCTAGGTGACAGTTTAACACCCATCACACTTAGATCTATAGTACCTGCCCTCTGCTCCTGCTATAAGAAAAGCTTCTTCTCTGAGTAAAGTCCTATAATTTCAACTTCTTTTTCATTTCTAATCAAGCCCAAAGCTGAACTTTTGGAAGTTCCTACCGAATAACAGCTCTGCACATAAAGATTAGAATTAAATGAAATATTCTATTACAGCAATGAAGGATTGTTTCATTTCCACAATATTGACATGGTGTATTAGGATAATGTCAAAGCATTACGACATGAAATACAAAATATAATGTATAATATTTAGTAGAAAAGTCAAAAGAAAATCTGTAAAAGCATTTTAATCAAAATATTTTTACGCTACCCTGAAGAAATGGATCAGCACTATCATAACATATTGAAAAATTTCAACACACTATTTGGACACATTCTTCTGAAATTTTTCATCAAAATCTACCATGAAGGTACCATGCTTTCCATGAAAGCCTTCAACCTCTAACTTCTGAGTGATTTTTTTCTTATCCTAATGAGCTCCAGCAACAACAAATTAGACACACAGTCTTCATCTATACTCCAAAAGGAAAAATGGTAAAGGCACTGGCCCAGTACTGGCTATACTGTTAAACTGCTCGTGTGCTCCGGGGTGAGTTTGGCTTGCACTAACCAGCACCCTAGACTCCATTTGGAGACTGGTGCAAATGCAGAACTATTCTTCACAGAGAGTTTGTGTGAGGCCACATTGCTTGATGGATAAGAGAATTTAACCATATAGACACGAGTGATGTTGTGCTGGGTGGCTGCAGCACCTGCAGATATTCCCAGGACTGTCTTATTCAGTAGCATAGATGAGGACATACAGGCCCCTTTGAGGAACTGCCACTAACCTTTGCAATGTGCAAAACACATGAAATGCTAATACGCAGCCAAATATAAAATTAGTGACAACAAACACCGATTTAAAACTTAAGAGATGTAAAATACAATCCCATCAAAAGGGGTAATGCCATGTTCTTGTGCTCAAAATAGAATCAAGAATGTTAAAAGATTTGAGAAAAATAAACGGGAGGACATAAAAACCATCCAACAGTTAAAAGAATGGTGATTATAACACCAGAAGGAAAAGTGAACCTCCCTTCTGACCTCCTGTATAACGCAGCTCAGAGAACTACCCTGAATTAATTCATGCTTCGATAGAACATATGTTCTGAAGAAACAGCTAGTATTGATTTTAAAATTGCCAGTGATAGAGAATCCACCACATTCTCATGGTAAATTGTTCCAATGTTTAATTACTTTCACTGTTGAAAAAACTTGTGCCTCATTTCTAGTGTGAAATTGCCTGGCTTCAGGTTCCAGCTACTACATCTTTTTATATGTTGTTGCTAGCTTCAAGTGGCCTCTTATTAAAGTTTTGTTCTTTAAGTAGGTATTTATAAACTGCAGCCCCTCAGGTTTCCTGCAGATAAACTAAAGAGGCTGCTCTCGCCAAGGCTCAGACTGTGAAGCGTGGCCTCGCACGTCACCATTATTTGCATGCCTCGTTTCCGAGACGCCTCTTCACTTGCTGCAGTATCTTCCTTTAACTGTGGGTACCAAAATAGGAGACAGGATTCCACTAGCTGAGCACCTGTCAAGCACAGACATAATTTACTATGCCTATAGTTCCCACTTCAGATGTCACTATTTATGCTTCCAAGACTGTACTATGTCTTCTGGCACAGTATTGCATAAGGATTCACTTTCTGTTGACTATCTGGTGTATCTTTTTCAGAGCTGTTGCTTCCCAAAATAGGATCCTTCAAGTTAAAAACATGGCTAGCTACAACTATTCTCTTGTATGTGATTCTTCCTTGACCATAGTAAAATGCACACTGTTTTCAAAGCTAAGTTTAACAAGCAATCTGAAACTGTCCCTTTGCACTGTCTGCAGAATTTTAGTATTTGTGTCACCAATAAACTCACTTTCTGATGGGTTTACAACTTATCCCCCAATTTTGATTAAAAAATAATAAATGCAATAGGGTCACAAATCAATCTGTGCAGAATTCTGATGAAACAGGCTTGTGATTATGATTCCCCTTCTGTGGCTGTATTTTGAGACTGACATTTAACCAGATTTTAATCCATCTAATACACAGGTAATTTTTATACTCTTCTAATTTCTTTATCAAGATGCTATGAGATATGACAACAAATGCTTTAGAAAGTCTATCACAGCTACACTACACTAAGAGGTAGGTACCTCTACCCACAAATCTCATAATCTCATTAGAAAGATATCAGATTAGTTTGACAAGATGTATTTCTCATAAATCCATTTTGATTGGCATTAATTGTATTTCCCTTCATTAATTTTTTATTAATCAAATCCCATATCAGCTTTTCTATTATTTTACCTGGGAGTAGTGTCAGAACGACAGGCCTGTAATTACTTACCATTCACACTTTCTAAATGTGAAAAACATACTTAAACACAAGCCTCTTTTCCAGGTTTACGGCGCTTGCAAAGGAACATTATGCCTTGGTGGAAGGAACCAGGTAACAGGCACTCTCTGGTCACCTGCTCCCTTGCAATGAGGACATTACACTACATCCCTCTTGGGCCACTTCTTGGGAGTCACAGGGGATCAACTGCCCATGTCCATGGGAGCCACTCCAAGCTGCTTGCCGCCTGCCCTTGGCCCTTGCAAGTTCTGCTCAGCTCCTTTAGAGCTCCTTAGAGTGTGTGGAACACGCACTGACATAAAACTACACATTGCTTTCTGTTTGGCTGTCCTTTGCTTCCAAATTAATCCTTAGATTTTGTCTTTTGGGCCACCTCTGGATGTTCATCTGCCCTCTTCAATAGAACCAGTCATGTGTTGCCTCAAATGACTGTTTCAGAAGTTGCTCTTTATCTTCCTGAGCTATTCCCGGCATTGCACTGTTCAGCCAACTGTCACTATATCTAGAATTGACACTGCTGCCAACCTCACTTACAGTCATCAGCCTTAAGACATTACTTAAAACTTCAAGGCTATTATTAAGCCCTTTCCTGGGCAGACCAAACCTACCCCTAGAGCCTTGAGATGGGGTGCCTTTATTCACTTTTGTCACACAGGTCAAATTTGTCACAGCAACAACAAGAATAAACAGAGGTGAACTGAACTGTATGTGCCTGTTACCGTTGTGCTGAGCGTTCTGCACATTCTGTGTGCCCTCAGCCCGGGTGCTGGCACTTCAGCCAGGGCAATGGAAGCCGCAGTCACTCCATGAAGAAATTTTCAGCCAGACTACCTCACCCTTCCTGGAACAGATGTTTTCAGCTGCAGTCACTAATATACTTGCTTATACAGAAGCCTTCTGGGTCAGGTATGCAATGTCCAGAGCTTTCATGCTCGGATAAGCCCAAACTACCCGCGCACACAAATGATTTGTGCGTACCTTGATCCCTTTGGACCTGCATTGCTCCTCTTCTCTGCTCGCCTGTGTGCATAGTGCAGCAGAAAGAGGGACTGCAGCACTGACCTAACTGAACTAATTTTAGTGCTGAACATTACGCTGCAGGCCAGTTGTTGGAGAAGGTGAGCATGGTCTGAGAGGTAGGTAGATCCTGGCTGCTCACATCTATGATGTTTGCCCCTATTCAAAGTGATGTGAGCAGATCTTTCCTCATGAGCAGCTCTTAAAAAAAATCCTTAGTATTTAGGCAACGTACATGCAGTAATGGAGAGAGAAGAACCTTCTGCTTTTCTCTGTCCTAATTGTCTGTATATTTATGGGCCATGGCGACAGCAGTGAAAGTCTTCCTGGCACCATGTGAATGCCTTTGCTTTCCTGCTCTGAATGACTGGTTTGTTCGTGCTGTGCTGTTCCCTTCCTCTGCAAAGACATTTCTCTCTCTGCGACCAGACAACTGGCTCACTTGTTGTACAAACTCCATCTGCCACCTGGGACACCATTCTGCAGACGCTCAAATGAAATAAGTCCTATTAGCTTCATATATCCTTACGCAAACTCTCCCTGAGAGAGGGCAAAGGATCCAGTTCCACTTCCTGGGAAACATCTTTGCCTCAGGGGCAGAAAACAAGTCCCAAGGCGAAGGGAGTCCCATTAAGTAACAAGACACTACTCCAAGTCCTCCTCATGCCACAGTCAGCAGATTTCTTCATTTAGCAACACGCATTGAGAGGGTCAGGCCATGATGGCTGCACAACTGGCGCAATGCTGATGTGTTCATCAGTATGCAGCGTAACGAGACTCGACTCTGCCTGAGCCCAAAGGAGAAGGTGGCCTTGGTGCAACGCATAAAGCCACATAAATGATGGACAAGATCTTCGGAAGCCACTGGAAAAAAAAAAAAAAAAAAAGGGACTCAAATGGCATCAGGATTTGGCTCTTCCTCTTAGTCCCCTACATGTCAGGTACATAAGTACATTTGTTTGCAGTGAGGCCAGAGGAGCCTTTTTGTGCTACTCCATAGGAAGCAGTGACATTTGGATAAATAGCCAAAGACTTGTACCAACTGATCCTTTAAATCCTGCCTGATATACAGAAGCAATACCTAAATACTGCGGCACTTATAAAAGCTCCAAGGTGAGAAATACTCTCCTGGACAGAATTCAATTACAGTCTTAATATTGTTTTTAATTACCTCAACCAGGCTGCTGCATAGCAGGACAGGCCACCACATCCAGCCACGAGCGCGCTGCTGAAGGCCCTCGGCATCGAGGCAACTTGCTCCCTTTGTTAGTGAATTTGCATCTGTATCAAACGTTTACATTGCGTCTCATGACACATCCCTGGTCCTCGGAGGGACATATAGGCTTGCCATGCAAAATATTCTAAAACTGTCAGCAAGACGTTTTCAGGAAGCCTTCCTTAAATTAAACAACACATGACCAGTAAAGCATTATTTTAATAATTTTCTGGTAAGAGATATGAATAAAAGAGCAATACTGGAATTAAACACAGATCACAAGAAAAAATGGAGTAATAATAAATGTAGAGATGGCTAAAAACTGTATTGGGGAAAAATAGATTTATGCTTCTTTTTCCCCACTATTATTTGTATCTCTCTTTGTCTAGACAAGATCTATTTCTTTTGGCACACACAATCCTCAAACGTCTCAGTCTGTAAAATGGAAATTGCTCGGTTCTGTCAGCCTCTCGCTAATAGCACATACTGTTGAAAAGCCGTTATTACATTTTTGAATAAAAAATCCAACTGGTTTTAGGTTTAGAGCCCTTCTAAGGTAAGTACGTTACTCAATACCACAAATAAATAAATAAATAAATATACAAATAAGTATATTTAAGAATCAAAAAACTGCCTCCTAGTTTTTTTTTATTTTTTTTTTAAGAGAGAAGCCTTGGCTCAGGGCTTCTTACATTTGAACACCTATGCGCACACGTTATGGATTTGCTTGCTAAAGGCAGCTTAGGAAAGATAACTTCATTCTCTTGCACTGAGGGTTTGAGGCAGGCACAGCACAACACCCTAGCTATAAACATCCTCCACTACCCTCCAGTGATCCACAAACATTTCCTTCAGAGCCACTCCATCTCCGCAACCACTTTTGTTATATACCTGTTCTGCATACTATGGCTCTTGGCAGCTTCTACAGCCAAGTCCAACACGAAAAATATGCGCAAAATAGAAGTAAGCTATTTTCAGTCTTCATCAAAGGCTGTGACAGGCTTTTTACCATCCCTTTTCACCCATTTACCACGCTGTTCTATTTCCTGGCACTGCCATTTCTGGAGGGCAGGCTGTCTGCCCTACGAGGACTTAAAAGCCTTGTCTATGGTGCACAGAAGATTTCTAGGAATGAGGCACCCCTATTACAAAGAAAAAGGAATGGTTTGTTATGACTGCTCTAACTTTTAATATCCTTGCTTTTGAAGTTGCATGTGTTCTATTATAGACCTACTATACTCAACTGACAGACATTCGAGAGGTTCCTTGTATGAAATCCCTAAGTTAAAAGAAGGCCGCAGGCATAACAATACTGACTTTTATAACACAATCATCAGGAAATTGTTCAGCTTTTCTAAGGTAATGTGTTCTCTAAGATCCCACAGTCCCTGAAAGCAGCTCTTGCTTTGTCTTTGTTTCTCTGGGATAAAATATACACACATACACACACACACACACACACATATACTGACGAGAAAAACAATCAAACCTTTTATTCTTCCTCCTTTTTCCATTCTTCTCAAATATTATGTACTAAGCCTAAACAGCAGAGCATATGTATTTCACAAGCTGTTTCCCTCCAACAGCTTTCCATAACGTTCATGCTCACTGCCTAAGTAACCCTGTTTCCCTAATATCCTATAGTTGGGAATAGTAAGTGAAGAAAGTCTGATGAGCTGTAGCAAACTTAGTTCAATAAAATAAAATAAAATAAAATAAAATAAAATAAAATAAAATAAAATAAAGTTTACCTTGACCCTCTGCCATTTCTCAAAAAAGCCTGAATTTACTTTCACGTGTCAGTGGCAGCTACTACTTTAAATGTCACCAAGATCAACCAAGGTGTCAATCTCAACAGTGCTGCGCCTGAACCAGCAACACAAGAGCCGGCATCTCACCAAGAGGAACATTTCTGAACTAAAAAGAGCCCAGATAAATTTAGAAATGTTGCACCAGGAACAACAATGGCCCAGGGCAGGATCATTGCAACATTTCCTACCCAATTTTCCAGAGGTAAAGGAAGCAGGCATGATGGTGGGCCCCGGCAGGGATGTGACATGGACAGCACAACCTATAGAGACAGCGTGTCCCCAGCAACCAATGAATTGTCATCGCTGTTCTCAGGTTAAAGGCAAAGTGGCTCCAGCTGCCATAACACTGAGCTACCTAGAATGCTTCTAGAGAATTTAATGACAGGAAATAGGGCAAATAGGACTGCTTTTCTTTTTTTTTTCCCTCCCTCAATTATCCATAATCAACCAAATCCATCAGAACTGGCTTTTTAAGCCAATGTAAAATGTCTGCTTCCAAACTAGTAATGTTATTGTGTCACTCTTTAAAAAGCTGTGGAGAAGTGCATAGCCCCAGATGGCTCTGGAGGCTTATACAGACGGGAAAGCACACTTTGTCCAGCTTGTGAAGGGGTTTCTTGCATGGATTCTCTGGTCTTACAGTCTGGCTTTCTGATTTTGTCCCCTGCTAAAAAGAAAAAAAAAAAAAAAAAAGCTAATGCAATGTTCACTCAATGCCCCTGGCACTCTTATACCCCAGCCAGCACCTGGGCTAAATCCACTGGACTTCTTACCACCAAGGAAAGTTCCAAGGCTCTCAAATTCCTCCGGGATCACCCATAACCCTTCAACATTTGAAAGGGGAAGGAAGTGTTTCTGCTTCATATATTTCTTTATAGCATATGTGTTAAAGTGTCAAAGTCTTCACTCCTTGGGAGAGGGAAAAGAGAGGTGCAGAGCTTCTGAAGCTAAGATTAAAGGTCACCTACAACAGTGGTAACTCACCCAGCATACCTGAAATAGATAGATAAGGCAAAGCCAATGATATAAACAGGTCTCTATATGTTGCACTGCCTTGGTTCACTCATGGGTACTAACGGTAGGTAACACCAGCCCCGCGGAAGAGGGGAGGCTGCAATGCCTCGTACATTGCTCGCCAGCCAGCATGTCTCCTCGCAAACCAAGAATGCCTCACGACACAGCGCTCACCGTCTGGCAGAGCAACAAGCTAGCGCGGTGCCTTTCCCACTCTCCGGCTCCAAAAATCACATCTCACAGTTCTGTACGTTTCAGTTGTGTGACCATCTGCTTCCTGCCTAGCACTAGGCCTTGCTGAGGGCAACCTACAGATACTGCTTTCGGACGCCTCATGTCCTCCTCTTTCTTCTCTGTTCATTGCAAAAGCGCTTCCAAGATTTTCAAGGTGTTATAATTGACCTGCAACAGAAAAAGGCAAGAGGGTCTTCCGGAGTGCTTCCTGTTCACAACGACTTACTTGAAGTTATCTTTTACACACTCCAATGCATTAATTTGAGAGTACCTTAAAGCAAATAAGGCATCTCCCCATACCTGGAGCTCACCAGTCACAAAGTTTCACCCCCAGCCTACTGGCCACACCTCTGTACAGGCATTACAAGCAATCAACTCACTATATACATACTTGATCATCACCTTTCATAGGCGTCCCACTTCAGCCACATTAGAACAACAACAAAATTTATTTCAAGGCTTGCATCAAGGCAGTTGAGGGAAGGGAGAACAGAATCAACAACTACCCGAATATTAAAACAAAAGAAAGCTGTAAGGAATATTTTACACAAAAGACCTAATAATGCACATAAGTACACTCTATTTAAAACTTACAACTTTGGAGTTAACAGGTCAGCCCAAGCCTATGCCTATGTCCTCCACCAATTCCAGCAGTACACATTAAAGGCAGACAACATGAAAGAAGAATGAAATGCTGAGTGGGGATTTCTTTTCTAAGAGTATGTGCTTCCAAGCCGGCTTGTGCCACTTTGAGGACTACAAAATTATTTCATTTTCAAAAGTAAGTTAAAGTTCTCTTTCCTTCAGAAACTGGGAAGTTAAGTAAGACAGCAAACGATTCGAGAAGTGCGAACACTTCAGCAATTGGTAAGACTGGACAGAGCATGACTGCTACAGATGGAAGATTTAGTGGCCAAACTTTAACAAGTCTCTGCTGAGTACGTACAGACAGATTTTTCAGAAGCTTGTGGCTTGGCCACATCTAGGTAGTCAGGAACAGAGATGGTAAAACATACATCTCTGACACCAAGGGTACTTTACCTGCCAAATTTCAATTTCTCCTTCAAACAACATAAACACTATATTTTCATTCAAAACAGTAATGAGAACTTTTCTTTTTAATGAGTAAGACAACATATGTTTCCCTAATTTCTGAACTTTTCAGCTGAAATTTTCACAAATATTCAGCCCTGGGCTAACACTCAGCACAAACTACTTCAGACCAAATGGATGAAGTTTGGCAAAGTGATAAGCAATGGAAAATTAGGCTGGATAATGAAAAACGTTAGGCACTTTAATGATCGGAGACCATAAAAGCTTTGCATATGATGTGCTTGTCTACAGCTGTCTCCCATCAGATCAAATGGAAACAAATGAACACAGGTACAGTTCGTCTGAAGTAATTTGTTTCACTTGCTTACACCAGGCGGGAATGCAGCTCGCTTTCTGTTTGACTGTATACATGTAACATGCACAGGTATTTTGCAAGGATGTGAGATCACAGAATCATAATGGTTGTAAAAGATCTTTAAGATCATCAAGCCCAACCATAAGCCCTTCAACACCATGACTGTTAAACCACGTCCTTAAGTGCCTCACCTACATGTTTCTTGAACACTGCCAGGGACAGTGACAAAGATAACAACTTTAGTGTTTAGTCTTGCCGCAGTGTGTCTGTCCGGTAAGCTGTACATCTGCAGATGGGCAAACGGTAATGGAGAAAGGTAGAGAAGAGAGAATTGCCAGTACTGGGCAGTACTGCCTGCTCGCCTATTTCAGCTGCTTCTATTTTCGCTCCTTGGCCGCAGGAATTTCTCTGTCTCTGCTAACAGAGGAACAGCAGACTCCCCGTCTCCCTCATTTCATTCTGACAGCGACTTCCAAAGCTGCGACCAGACTCTGTGCGAGGAGGCGAAATCGCAAGGAGAAGAGGCGCTTAGATAGGCAGAGTTCATCATTGAAAAAGAGAGAGGCTGGGGCCATTGCTTCTGAGGAGGTGGAGGAGGTTGGCACGGTCTTGCAGGAAGGCCTTTTCCATGACAGCAGCAGGAGTCGGGAGGCCCAGTTGCCCTTCACAGCTCTGCCACTGCTGGACTGGGTGGCAAGTAGCATCTTCAATTTCCCTAGTTTCAAAATGCGGATGGGGAAATCTACATGTGTGTTCACATGTGTGTTCATGCACGGGGAGCCTGAGAGGTTCGAATTACTAAACGCACCTGCAAGTGCATTTACTTCCTCCGACAGGAGATCTTCAAAAGATGAACGACGCAAGCCCTACTTTCTGCCTGCTTTTCCACACTACCTTATGGAAAGCTTGGGAGCACTCCATGATCTACCTGCAACCCTCCTGCTGGGTATGGCCGGACCCTGTCTCCTGCCCATGGCCAGGATCACACTACCCCTCAGCCCTGCTGCCCAGCACTCGCTGTACGCTGCAGTCCCAAATCCCTTTCCCTCCGTGCTCTGCACGGTGCTCCCCACAGACAAAAAGGACATGCACATACAAAGTACCTTCTGCCTATTAAGCACTTCCATTCTGTAAAACCTCTCAATTAAAACTAATCCTTATCCTGCAAATAAGCTGAGAACGAAAAGCAGTGTCTTGGAGAGTTTTCCATTTAATGAGCAGCTTTGTTGAGGCCTTTGCCATCCCCTAGCTCCTCCCTGCTTCTCTCCAAGTAAGATAAAGAAGAGCCCCTTCCTGCTGCTCCTTACTATACACATTAATTCAGAAGGTCACTTACATATTAATGCTGACCCTGTTGCGGACACCTTTGCTCATACGGAGCAGTTGCCCAGCAGTTCCATTAGCAGCAAGTATTTTCAAAGAAGCTGACTCTTCATGTGATCGGTGGTAGTAGCCGGTCTCCGTCACTTCGCTGCTCCTTGCCTGTCTTCCAGACGGGACCAGCACTCGTGCCTACCAGCTCACTTGCTGCAGATGCACTTTTGCATGTTTTCTCCCCAAAACACGTGCCTGCAGCCAAGGGAAGCGCTGTGCCTACACAAACAGTCCCAGCTTCCCAAACAGCGAATGCCTGCAGTCCACTGCTTTCACAGAAGCCCCCAGGTATTACAATGATGGACAGCGGGACAAATCCCCAGGTAGGCAGATAACTTTCAAACACTCTTGCATGACACATATTAACCCCCACATACAGGCAGGTAATCCTCATTGCAGGGAGGGTGCAAACGTGCACTTCTCCTTGCTACAGGTCCCCTCCTCGATGCCCCTGTGAGGTTGTACTTGCTTGTTTAAGTGCTGCCAGGCAAACTAATGGCACTCATGCCAGAGAGGGAAACTGCAGGCAGTGAGCTTGGAAAAACACCTGGGAAGATCAGCAGGGGATGCCCCTTACCCACCAGAGCTGAGCCCAGCCTCCTGCCTCACCATCCTTAAAAAGCTGGCAGTTGGGAAAGCAAAGCCGTTGCCCTCTGAGGAAACATACGGGGGAAACCCAACTGAGCACTAGCTACTCCACAACCCTGAACGTGCCCTTAAAACTTCAAGAGATATTCTCTCCCTACTGTCAACCTAATTTCGTTTTCACTTACACATGCACATGCCAGCTCCCAAGAAGCGTTCTGGAGGTTTCCTCGCTCTCAACAGCACTGCCAGATCACCTTGCAGAGCTCCAAGAGGACTGGAAATGGGAGGTAGGAGCCTTGGGCGTTGGCAGGCAGGAATGCACATTGGCACTGCTGGGAGAAACGGCTTGCTTGGATCAGGTTTCTGGAGTAGGGGGCATGACTCTACAGAGATTTATGCTGGAAACAGTGTTTGTGAGTAACCTGTATTTTCCTTTTACTCTGTCAGGAAGACCTAATATTTGTTCTTTGTCTATTTCTGGAATCCCAGACATAAAATAGCTCTGTTGAAGCTGGCTGGCTTTGTTCTTGGTACACAGCGAATGTAACACAACGCAGCTCGGGGTCACGGTGAGCCGTGTAGCGCGAGCAGCAGCACTGCAGGGATCCACTGAGGACACCTCCTGTCACTTCTGATGTTCTGAGCAGAAATCTTTCAGGGCGGGGAGAAGCACTGTCTATTCTCCTGCAACCTCGGTATTTCTCAGGAGAGACTTTTGTTCTAAGTTGAAGATTTTGAGCTTACTGATTAAATACACATATACCTACGCCATAAGGCAAGAGGATTCTGAGTTAAATTTTAGCTGAGCCTACGCCAAGAAATGAGGATTAAACATGGAGCAGTTAAAATCTAGGAAAGTTTCCTCTCATTTCGCCCTCCTATTCCTGGAGTCCGCCACCACCAAAGCACTTTGTTTTCCATGTGCTCCTTCAAATCCTGAGTTGGCCACAGGCTCTTGCCCTCAGTTTCCCTCCAGCTCTCCCAACCCGGGGCTCCCCACACCAGCTCTGCCCCTTCCCCTCAGTTTTATCATACAGCTTACGCCAGGCACCCCGCAAAGCTTTGCCCATATTATATTCCATTTGACTTTTCCTCAATTAAGACAGCCAAGCATGCTTAATTGTTCCCAGTTCTGTGATGGCTTAGCGATGTGAATAAATATCCCCTCAGGACTGTGCTGCATCCACTCAAATCATTCACT
Organism: Tinamus guttatus; assembly: GCF_000705375.1. The sequence goes on along the minus strand of NW_010583419.1, from coordinate 71,916 downwards.
TGTGATCTAAACATAAAGGGCATCTAGGTCCTCTGACATGAAAGGCTGCTGCACACAGCAGATAATGATATTTATCTGCAAAAAGACATCTTTGCTTTAGTAACAGTTACATTTGTAACTGCAATGTATCAAAAGCTCAGTGTTTTTTACCTGAGGTGTGCATGGCCCAGTGTCCCCCTCATCCCCCGCCAACCAGCTGGATGCAATTGAAACTGTTTATGAATGCTCGCTTGCTCTCAGAAAGACGACAGGATTGACCAGATCCCTGCCCCTCAGTATTATTCGTTCACAGCCTTGCTTTCACAGATTTACCTGGGATTTGGTCAAGTCTCTGCTCTTACACTGCCACCCTGCAAACATCAGCAGATGCACCAAAGGAGGAGACCAGGCCTCTTTGTAAACACAGAGGAGCCCTGTGTTTGCATCTGCTCCTTAGAATCTGAGCCTGGGTCCAGAAAGTCCAAATTTGTCACACCTCTGACAGGAACTTAACTTTACAGGGACTCAACACAAGTCACAGCCCCTACAGGCAGGCTGAAGCAAAGTCTGGAGGAGTCTTGGCTTGACAAACCCTGCCATGCTTCAGGCCCATCTGCAGACACAAGGACAACTCCTGAATGTGTCACACTCTCTGCTAACCTCTGCAAGCAATTCAATTGACTTCCCACAAAGCTCCTGCTCTGCACCTGGGACCCCTCAGTGCCTTCTCCACTTCCCAGTCACTGTAGAGATGTTTGGGAAACTCCATCCCTCTTTTAAGTGGGGCCTGAGTCCCTAAAGGACAGCACAGCCCATTCCTCCAGAATAAATCAGTGCACACTTGCATCCCTTAATTATTCCACAGGTGAATCCTCATGACACAGGTAAAATCTCACTCTCATCTTCCAGGCCCTAACCTCCTCCCTCAGAACACATGGCCACCATTCAACACCAGCAAAGGCATATATAATAGTCTAGAAAAAAGTGCAAAAAGAAAATGTCTTCCCTCACAAACTAATGCTTATTTTGCTTATATGTTTATAGAGCATCTGTACATGGCATTCAAATAGGCTTTCCATCACACTCCTTCTCAGGTACCACCTTTTATGATATTCCCACAAGGACAGGAAGAAAGGACTCCTTGCAACTCAGAAATACAGAAGGAGCTATCACATGGGCAGGTCTCTAGCAGCCGGCCTCTTCCCTTAGGATATAAGCCATGCTAGCTGGCCCTAAATCGATACAGCTGCCAATCCCCTTCCTCCACAAGTTTCTTTTCCAACTGCTTAGCAAACTCTGCAGAGGAGAGCTCCACCTCCTCTCCCCCACCCTGTCCGGGAGCAGGTACTTCCGAGTGGAGCTAAGCAGACCCTCAGCTCCATCTGGCCAGGTGTCTCTCGGTTCTACAGCACAGGAGTTTGGGAGTGGGGAGATGTTGTCTACAGGAAGGCCACCCACAAGGCCTATGGGAAGCAAAGGAATAGCTTGGTGGCTTGGCCTTCCCCATCTCTTCTTCCATCTCCCTCAGTCATGCAGTAGTCAACAGGCACAAGCGGCTTTGCGAGGTTAAAAGATTAGTAAGAGGAGAAGTGGTGAGTGGGAGTTTTGGCTTTCATATACCTTGATCAATATTTACTGGAGCAATAAAAGAGATCAGAAACTGCAGCGCTGGCATGATGGAGAAGCTGTAGAGAGGAAAATGGCATTTAAAGTCTTCAGAGGGATATGACAGCCAGCTAATGATTACTTAGGGACTATCAGATTTCTTTCTTCATTTATTTTCTGAGAGTGGTGTCGTAGTTAAAACACAGAATAACAAGGCAGGAAGCTGAGCCTGCTCATAGTCCAGAGAAACACGTGTGTTTAGACTGTGCTCCAAACTTCTTTTTCCATACCCCGGTTTGGAAGGAGGGCAATTTCTAGTTTAGATGAACAGAGCCATGTCTTTGTTTGCAGCTCATCTGTTGATGTGGCATCCCGAACAACGTCCTTTGCCCTGTGGAGACTCTGCAAGTGAACATCGTCACACTGTCTGCTCTCCTAATGGTCTTGCTGACTGTAATTTGTCTGCTCTCCCAAGGCTTTGGGATCAACCCATCAGCCAGCCAGCCAGCCAGCCTCTGCTGTTGCCCTGCAGCAGGGTAAAAACCTTGGGCTCTTTTGGAGTCAATCTCTGTGCGTAGGCCCTCATGCCCCAGCCGCACTCCATGGCCTCCCCACAGTACTGGCAGGGACCTCCAGGCAAAGATGTGTACTGCAGTCTAGATTTCAGCATGAAAAACAAACAGGGAGGGAAAAAATAGGCAAGCAGGCTCCTCAGCAAACCACCCCCTTTCTTATTTGCTGTTGTTTAACAAGGAATTCTCACAGGTGACAGACTTGGGGATTTGCCTATTGTGCTGCTGAAAACAGAAGGGGAGAACTGAAATATAAATAAGGAAACAGGGAATCTAGCTGCAGTCCCTCAACAGGGAGAAAGCAAAGGGGCACGAGAGTATTTGTGCTGGTCCTATTAAGAGGAAGCTGCTTCCTCATGATGCACCATGGTCCCTCAATCACAGCAGAGCACAGGATTACGGCTTGAAAAATACTGCATTTGTGGGATAACCTCACAATGTCCCCAAGGCACTTCAACCCTTAGAAAAACGAGCCAAACACATTAAGGAGCTCTGCAAGGTCCTCAGATTTGTGCATCATCTACTTCCTCCTATATAAATTGTGCTGCTGTTAGTATCACTCAATGAAGAGCTTGAAACAGACTGAGCTCCTGGCCTCCTCCCATAGGAAAGGGTAGTTAACCAGCATCTCCTAAACTGTAAGCACATCTTTTGCAATGAAAATGAAGTTCTCAGAACTCATCTGGGAACCAATGCCTCACACACATCACATTTTCACCCTCCTACCTGCAGAAACTGCAGCTGGAGCCATCCAATCCTACAAGCAATGGAGGGCATCCTGGGAAATGAGTTGGGTACATTAAAATAATGTGAGATGTGTTTGCAATGGAGAAAATCAGAAGTCTCCAGAGAGCATTCCATTCATTACATGAAAAACAAAACAAAAAGAAACAAAAAATCCCAGTACTCTGCCTTCTTTTCATAACCACAACGGCCTGGGTCACAGGAGACGGCAAGGGAAGTTGCCCACAGCTCCCCCGGAGACCCAGAGCCAGCTGAGCTCACTGTGGAGCACAGCCAAGACGAAGAGGCGCGTGGGGAACAAACATCAGATGCTCGTCCTCCAGGGCATTGAGGGCTGCTCCGAGAAGAAACAGGCTTGGAAGGGCAGTGCACAAGACATGGAGTACCACGAGTAGGAAACACTGAGAAGTATTGAGAAGGAAAGGCAATCAGGAGCGGTGACAGACTGCGCTAATCCTCTTTCACTCCCTGGCATCGTGTGCCTTATTGCTGCAGATCAAATCTCAGTGCAGAAGCAAAAATATTGCTTAGATGCACAGATAGAGAGGACAGCATGCAGGCTCTGCCTTCTCCTTTATCTTAAGTACTTCGGGATACGCATAATCTCTCACAGTTACAACCCCCCTACACCTCAACACGCACACGGTGCCTTCGCTGGCAGCACAGATGAAGTCACAGCACTCGGATGCAGCTGCCCTTACCCTCCCGGAGCTGCAGCTGCCCCAGGGCTCTGTTGGCAGCAGAGGGCAGTTGTGCTGCACCAGGCAGGACCTGGTGCCCCCAGCTTGCTGCTCCTCCTGCAAGCCCTAAGCACCCTGCTCTCTCAGCCTGCTGCAAGCTGCCTGGCTTTTTTTTTTTTTGCCTCAGTTTCCCCAACTGCAGAAAGAGGGGAAAGAGCAGCCTCAGCTGCTGTAGTGATTCAAAAAAGAGATGGAAGAGAGGGAAGTAGGGCAGGCTTCTATAGCAATGGACAAAAGCAGGGATAATGAGAGAGAGAGAAGTCAGAGGTGGACAGAGGAATGACAAGTAGATGGATAGGAGGAAGGAAAGATGCCAAGACCTGGAGGAATTGAAGCCACTCTGCAACTGCAAACAGTTGCACCACTCCTTACCCCATTTAGTGTCCTTGCTCTAGCTAGCTCAGTCCCAGCTTTCAGGCTAATCTCTGTTGCAGTTCCTACTTAAGGAACCAGCCTGGAGGCAGGGAAAGTTGGAGTGGTCTACTATGTTAGGCACAGAATTCACATCCCTTCAACCACAGACATTACCACATGTGAAAACCTCCCACTTGCAAACAGAGCAGATCTTGGCCCAAGTCACTGGCGATCCCAGCTCCTCGTGGAGCTCACGGCTAACCTAACTTTGCTAAGTTCTCTGTCCTGAGCTCTTCAGGAAGGTCAAAGCCAGGCTGTACCTTGCACACCCCACTGCTCCCTGGCAAGTTGCTCTCTCCCAAGCAAAAGCTGCTGGTGAGAGTCAGCAAGCAAAGGCGGCTGCTGGCTCCCGGGGGGCAGATGGTAATGCCACGCTGAAGATAGTAGGAGGGGAACTTATATCCAAGTCAATTAGGATTAATGCAATGTGGGAAAGTATTAGTTCTGGAGCTGTAGGTTTCTCCATTAGAGATGGAAGGCAGATTGGGAAGGGGGAGCAAGGGGGAAGACAAGCTAGCAAATCCACAGTCTTGGCTTTCCACCCCTTTTCTCCTTGCTCTGTTTTTTTGGGAAGTGATGAGGTGTGGATCTAAGACATTACACCCCAGAGACTGCCAGTGGCTCCCAACCCCATTAAGGCTGCAGTTTTCTCTCTCTCCTTTGCATCTCCTTTGCTCAACACCGTTATGCGCCCACAGTGGCTTGGCCTCTTATCAATGGAAAACTAAAGACATTATCCCAAATGAACCATCATAGCATCAAAGCATTTGTATTCAACTTCTCTGCACTGAAGAGAACTCATTTTTAACATTGCAGATGATGAGCAACAGCAAGGCTTAGCATTACCCCTGTGAGAAAGTCAAGAAAGCGGGTAGGAGAGGAGGGACAGCTAAACTGGACATACGAAGTACACTGAGAAACACGGGAGCAACTCTAAAGAAAACAAACAAACAAACAAAAAAGAGAACAAGAAAAAAAAATCCCCTTCTGAGGGCATGTCCAAGACAGAAGGCACCTCCAAATCCTTTGCAGTGATCACCTTTCCTCCTTCATCTGTTGCAGGTATCCAGATTGCAAGCTCTTTAGGACACAGCATGCTCCCTACTGAGCACTGATACAGCAGGTTGTGCTCTCGGGTGCATCTCTTCTGCATTAAAACCAACTGCCAGGTTCTGCAAAGAGTGGCAAAGCAACTGGGGACCTGCCATCAGCTTCTGTTCGAGCAAATGAAATCTGAACAGCAGAGCCGGGCAAAACAATCTTACAGCTGCCAAGCTGAGGGATTCTGCCTTTCAGCTCAGCACTGATCCCCGAGGGCACAGGAGCAGGTATATTGCTCCTCTTTTAATGCATGCTCACACACACGTACTAAGAGGTTCCCAAATCCATTCCCTGTTCCTGCGGTAGGGTCAGTGCGTCACGGCACCGCTGCCCCGCAGGCCAGCACAGAAGAGGCACAGCTGAGCCCTCCGCCTGCAGCCGAGAGGGGCCTGTCGATTTTATTTGCCTGCAAAGTGCCACACACGCCGGAGGTGCTTTGCAAACAAGCCAATAAACAAACAGCACCAAATTACTAAGAGGAATGAATCATGAACCCTCTTTCCTCTTTCTAGGAGAGTGTATAAGGGTGAGAAATTAAAACACATATATTTCAAAATCCACGAGGAAGCTGCATTTTGACAATCTGCAGAGCAAGTCTGAAAGGATCCACCTCCTACAGGACAGCAGAGAATGGCAGAGCACACTGAGGATGCTTGCAAATTCTTCATTTTAAGAATCCAGTTATATTTGCAGTAGTTGCAGAAATGGCTATAGCAGTCAGTTAAGAATACATACACATACACACAAACACACCTCTCTGTCAGAACCCTCCTGATTCCAGGTTTTAACTCCTCCAAGCAGGAACACGCTCAGCCCCTAACCCAGCACTGTTTAACATTAAACATTAAGTAGCCCTAGAAAACTAAATATGACAATTGAAGGTCCTTAAAAGTAGGCAGATACTGATGCATTTCCCCAGAACAGAGCCTCAAAGAGAAGCCAAAGCCTGCATAGCTCTTCCCTGCTTCGGTGTCGCTGTTACAAGGGCAGCCCTATCGGCTGAACGGAGTCTCCAGCAAAGACAGGGATATCAGAGGCTGCCAGTCTTTAACTGACAGTGTTAGTACAAGCTCAGCACTAAAGGGGTTAGGGCAGTGGATGAAAAGATAAAAAGGATCCTGTTTTGACTTATTATTTTAATAGGGGGAAAAAAAAGAGTTGTTGTGGCTGGAAATCCATTATTCTCCTGCGGTGTTTGCAACTCTAATACAGCAGTGCCAGCTGTTACCTCGCTGCTCAGATAGACACTACAGGCGTGCCAGGAAACACACACAACAGGAAAGAAAAAACAGAAAAGCTAAACAGTGGTGGGTGAAAGAGCCGGTAAAAACAGAAAGCAGCCTGCACCTACTACCTTCAGGAGCTTCTGACGTTTTGTGACCCTCAGTTCTGGCCTTCATCCTGTTGCCACTGAGGAGACACCAGCTCTGTCGTCTCCCTCCATGCGCACCCACCTTCTCTTCAGCTTGGCTCCTGGGAGGCAGGTCCTGCCTGCAGAGCCTGCTCTGTGCCCGGTTTAGAAACCGATGTCCTGGGTTTTATTTGTTTGCATCAAGGGGCTACAATTTGTCATTAATTCCTGCCCTAAAAAGTTTTTAAAGGCCCCAGCTCAAAAGAGTATCCTAGGAGCATCCTACGTCCTACTGTGGTATCCTTCTTACTGCGAGAAACTCCAGGAAATTCAGCAGGGCTGCTTCTTTAAGGGACTGGCTTCTAAATTAAGACAAGACCATCAGAGAGAGGTGTCAACAAGGGAAGTGCAGGAGGTTTAAAGAATATGATTGTGTAGCCGGCCATAAAGTGTAACGGTGATGGTGCTGGTGCCGGATCCCCGAGTAGGCTCCACTGGAATGAAAAGTGGAAGTGCTGTGCCTACCTTTATGGTGCACACCCTGTAAAATGCACATTGTAAACCTTCCCACCAAGAGCATTAACCAGGAAAAATACAGGAGATTTATGCAGTACTTTCAGTTTTTAAAGTCTAAGATTCTAGGAGTAGATAAAGGAATCTTAAAACATGTGCGTATAACTTTTGTGGTCCCTCACAAAACTGCAGCGGCCACAAAGGCATGAATGAATTCAGATCCTAATGGCAGATCAGATAGTGTGCATTAAACAAAAGAAAATAACACTGTCTCTTCTCATGCTTTTATTTATGTACATGTTTATGCAGTTAAATAGAAGGAGCTTTCTTTTAAGGAAAATGACACTCTGAGGATGTTTACTCTGTTTTTGTTATTACTTTAAACGCATTTCTATTTGATTTCATTATTCAATATATATTTTCTTTTTCCAGTTACACTCAGGAGACAGGTATAATGTCCACACACATTCATACTTAAGTATTGTGACAACCAACATTGGGGTTGGTGAAATATCCATTTCAAAGCCTGCCTCACTTTCCATCTGCAGCTCTTGAATGGTGGAATGGAGCGCAGAGCGAGGATGAGCACGGGGAAGGGAAGGATAGTGGGGGTGGCAAGAAAGAAAGACTATTTCAATGGCTCAGAGAGCTTAAGGAGTCTTAGAAGGGACTAAAGAATAAAACAATATATAAAAATCGCAAGGAAGGAAACCCAGAAATTCAACCATCATGGTAGCTGTAAGGACGCATTAGCCACATAACATCTACGCTTTGAAGAGTAGCATAAATGAAGGAAAGTGGATGCAGCACGACCTGTGCTATATATTTTCCAAGGCGAGGTCTTCCCTGTTGTGCGAAGTTGGCATGATCATCTTCATACAGACATAAGCCATAGGATTGGCCAAGACAGCTCATGCTTGGAGATGAGTATGTATCTACTTGGGGGAGTCCCTTCCTTCACAGGCTGACACTAAGTATATTAAGTGCATACGTGCTCATGGGCAGCCAGAAACAGATCCCAAATCCCTCCCAGCAAGACTCAGTGAGAGCATATGCTCAGAAGTGCGCTGACAATTAAAAGAGATTTTTATATTATCTCTGTGCAACAGAAGCAACTGAAAACTCTTTTCTGCTTCAAGAAACAAAAAACCAGCACCAGCAAACCTACATAAAGCTCCATCACTGAAATTTTGACAAAACTTCCCATTACAGTAACACTGTGGATGTGTATTTTATATACATGCTTCCTTACTTCAAGCATGAAAAATGTCAGCCCAGAGGGAACTGTCTGAAAGTTACAAGCAGACACTGAGCTTGGTACTCGTTTGCCCACTCTGTTCAGACTTTTTAATATTTTTTCATGCAGGTTTCAGGGTTTTTTTGCTTTCATTTAGGAAGAAAATGTGAAGCAGATACATTTGACACATCTCTGCTTGCTTGAGTTTTCTGGGAAACTGCAACAATACCTTTGAGAGACAAATTGCCCTAGTGTAGCTACTGCTCGCTTACTTCTCCAACTCCCATCCTGCTTTCATGCCTAGGCTTATTGCCTGGGAGGACTCTTGGCACTTGGTTTCCCCCTCTCAAGCCCTAGACCTCCTTGGCTACAGCTTGCCATACGTGAACTCGCCAGAAACAATCCTGCCACAGCATAGCTTTCCTTAAGAAATTGTCACAGAAAGGAAGAGGTTACCAGGACTACCTGAAAAATGGTGCTCAACAGGTAGTCTATGTGTTTTGGGTCCCATTCAGAGATGAGGGGGATCGTACAACTCTTCAAGAACGGAACGAGTGAAGTCAGAAACCATGGGAGGACCTCTTAGCCCCAGCTGCAGCAATCTTCACTGCACCCTGGCCATACAAATACAGCCGAAAAGCAAATTACCATGACATTTAGAAATTGTTTTAGAAATAAGCATATCCTACTGTATATTTATTTCTCACCAACTGGAAACTAAGCCATTCTGTAGCCTTCTAAATGTATTTACTGTAATGCAAAAATTAGATTGAGCATGGGAGATAATAAATACATGAAAGATACCCAGATTCATCCTGACCTCCTTTTTGCTTTCTCTCTCTCTCTTTTTTTTTTTTTTTTTATTCTCTCCAAAGGAACTGATTCTTAGATTCCTGACCTGGTCTTCTCACTCAGAAGGTATCCAGACAGCTGGGTGAGCCAGTTGTTTCACTTGCTTCCTTAAGGGCATATAGCAAATGAAACTTCAGTCTTGCTCTTGCTATGCCCTACAGTCCCCATATATTAGTACAGAAACAGGTTTACAAAGCAGACAAGAGTCTGTCAGTTTTTGTCAGTGCCAAAAGAGGATAGAGACAAGGGTAGGAGAGAAGGAAAGGACTATTTGGATTCTAACTAAGATGCAACCCCCTCCATCTCATGCCTGAATCTATTTACTTTTTTTTTCTTTCTTTCTCCTTTCTTTTCATTCTTCTGCTGATGCAACAGAGGTCTCCAAGGTAGATCTAGGTTTTATCCTTTGTGCATGAGAGATGAGCTTGAGCAGCCAAATGACAGAGATTTTGTTTGGACAGTGTCCTCTCCAACTCAACACACAAGAGGATGCTCCAGGATTCCTTGGGACCCCCAGTCTAATTTCCTGGCTAGAAGCTCCAATAAGGAATTAGCATCCACCTGATCTCCTAACATTTCTCCTGCAAACCAGTTAGCAAAGTCATTGATACAGCTGTCCTGGGAGGGGGCTGCAGACTGGGATGGAATTCTGTTTGAGATGGAAGCTCTCACAGGTAGGTGGTAGAGGGTTGTCTAACTTTCCCCATGAAAATTAATTCCTCAAAGTCAGTAGACTCAAAAGGTTAATTAGCTGGACATCGATTAGCATGATTGAATCAAGTTCCCATGCTCCAATGACTGTACTGAAACACTATCCATTAAAACAGGTGGTTAGACACCAACTCACATATAGATATCTACAGAAAGATCCCAAATTTAGACATCACAATATGGAGCTCAACCTCATCCCAGCAGTCAAAGGACTCTATCTTTCCCAGCTTCCTTGGGACAATGCATAAAAGCTTTATATCCCTATTCTACACTATTGAAATGAGGCTGAGGTCTACATAACACAACAGAAGAGCTCAACAATATGCGTATATAGATAGTTGTGGGTTATAGAGAAGGCAGAACATAGTATCTCAGGGATGGGGTTGGGCAGCTGCCCAACCGTAATGCTGGGCAAAAAAACTTCATGCTGTTGGACATGCTTCTGTTGGACAAATGGAGACACCACTGCCAGCACCATCGGAACTGCCTGTGATGCGCAGGGAGCTAGCACCTGTGCCCAAACTAACCGGCCTAAGAGGTAGGGTTAGTCAGCGAGCCCCTGCACGGGGCTGTGCTTGTGTCGGGCTGTGTGGGCCGTGACGCGCCACGCTTGCAAATGCTGGCTGAGCAAAATGTGTGACTCGTAAGTTCCAGCTCCACTGCTGGCCTGAAACCTTTCAGCTCAACTTAGCTGGTTAAAGCAGGCTAATAGTATCCTGGAATTTTCTGACATACTGAAAACAAACC
>NW_010583419.1:39541-61321 GCF_000705375.1 Tinamus guttatus | reverse complement strand
AAGCTAGATAGAACAATGAAGCTCAGAGGCACATTAAAATGAAATAACAACATGCAACGCTTTCCTCTTCTTCTCCAAAGTACTTCACAGTCTTTTATTAAATTAAGTCTCATCACACCCTTGGGATATAGGTGCAGTAAATACCTTCATGAGAGGTAGATGAGTAAGACACAGAAAACTCTCCACAAATACCCTTTGACTCACTGTATGAATTGATTCATTTCAGGTGCCCCCTTGTGCTGTCATTTCCCACAGTTTCAAGCAATCACATTTTATTGCCACCAAGGGTTTGCAGCAAATCAAGTGCAAAGCTGTACACGAGCATTTGCTTATGAAATGCACGTGAGCACAGCCCATCAAAGAATGGCAACTGGTTCTCTGCAGCTGGGCTAAACTCCCTCCCGCCCTGCTTACACTGCGCACTGCCAGCACAAGCCTAAACACTGCATTTTACATATATGTATTTATTTTAACCTAAAAACTAAATTGAAGGGGAAAGCTCTAGCAAATAGGTTTGCTTTCAGGTCCTAAGCCAGATTCCTTTCAGCCACATAAGTGGTGTCTGCATGATGACCAGTGTCTTGAGGACGCTAAGAATAAGACCCATGGATCACATAGAACAATACCTGCAACTCGCACTTATCAGGGTTTTCCATGTGGTGTCTGTCTAAGCGAATTCGCTTCCTGGCAGGAACACCATAGAAAGAGAAATAGATACCCTAATATCTCATTTTAATTTAGAATGCCTCCATGCACAAATGCATAAAGCAAACACGTACCTGCACTAGAAGCCAACTGGAAGCTCTTCCAAACAGCTGAGAAATTATCGGTCTTTACAAACTGTAGGCCGGAGGACATCAACCCAAAACTTCTCAACAAACAACAGGAGCTATACTTGATTTGTACCTGGAACAAATCAAGATCTAGCCAGATGTCCTCCTGGTGTAGGCCTGAAAGGCTCAGAAACAAGATCTTAGAGGCAAACTTACAGGCCCAAGTATTATTTCCAGAAATGATTTAATTTTCAATCATTTGCCTTGCATAGCAAAAACATTAAAGAAGTTCAAAATCAGGGAGTTGATTTGCCAACACAAGAGGCTACAGCTCTTCAATTAGTTGTACAACCCTATTGATCATGTTAGCATTATTTATGAGCTGTATTTTACAATCAGGGAAACTGAGACAGAGAACACTGAGAACAGGACTAATTATCAAGACTAATTTTCCAAGTTTTTGTCTAGTTTTTGTTTAGATGTGGAAGATTTTTGTCTTCCTTTGATCTTTCATCCCCTACAATTCCTCAAGTCTATTATTGGCCACAACTTCACAGACAAGGCAGCATCAAAGTCCCTGGTAACTTGGGAGACCTCCTGTTCTGAGCTAGGCTAAAGGAAGTAAGTTCTGAAACTTACCTAGTAATTTCAACACAAAAGATTGATTAAAGTTTCCATCTGAGAACTGTATGCATAGTATCAAAGTTGTCCTCTCTCTGCTATCCTTCCAAAGAAAACTTAGATACTGATGCATCGGTGCATTTCTCACATAAAATACTGTTTAACTGATAAATTAACACCTAGAAGTACACAATCATACTTCTTCACTACTGTGTTTTTGAATTAGAGAATGGGAGGTGGACTTGTACATAGTGATAAAGCAGTGGATCATGGAAGTAGAAGTACACAATCATACTCCTACTTCCATGATCCACTGCTTTATCACTATGTACAAGTCCACCCCCCATTCTCTAATTCAAAAACACACATTTCAGAAGAAGGGTGAAAAGCACCCAAAAACATGAAATCTGAACAGAAGGTTTTAATATAGGCGAGGAAAATCTTTCACTATCTCTTTCTTTCAAAGTCTCTTTGTGAATACGGAACAAACCAAAACCCTACAACTTCATCAACAGTGACAGAACATCCCTTGACCAGCTTCAGACAATTTATCTTTTGTGCAGATGAGGTTAAATTCAGAGGCTGTTATCCCTGAGGGGTTCGATCGGGAAAGTCCTATCTTTTCTTTTAACCTCAGTTACAATTTTAGCATTTTAGCACTTCCCTTTATTTGCTAGGAAACCTTAAAGAGATGGAAGTGCAGAGGAAATGGGTGCAATTTTGAGGCACACTGCAAGGTTACCAGGGACTGACAGCTCAAGATGCGTGTCGTGTTGGTAACAAGCAGGAACAGAGAGCAGCAGGGACACTGCTTCATGGCTGAAGCTTTTTCAAAAGGGTCTGTTAGAAGTATTTCAGGAGACATGCGAGTGAAATCTTTAAATGTGTCAACAGGGAGGCCAGACACTGAACCTCTGCCCACTCCAGAGCTGACACCATCCTTCAAAGCAGAGGAGATTGACCTTTGCCGCTGAAAATCACTGAGTGGCAGCAGGGGGTTTCCTGTTTTTGTTCCTAAGACTTTTTTTTTTTTTGGCCTTTCTTTCTCTTGCAGTAGAGAAACAGGCAGTAGTCATCTGAAGCCATGGTTAGGTGGAAAAAAATACTATTCTCAGGAAACTTGGTTGGAGAATGAGGTTGGCAAATCACTAATTATGAAATTGCCAAATTAGTAATCAAGCAAGGAAGTGCTCAGAAGAGGACAAGGCAGCTCCTTCTGCCCTCTTCTCCTGCTTTATGAAGGATGCAGGAAGATCTACGCAGATTGTTCAAATGCAAAGCAATATGTTCTTGTAAGGCCTGCAGCAGGTGTTTGGACGGCACCAGCGTTGTGGACCTCCCTTTATTCCTTCAGGGCACATAGACCATAGGGTTCATGTGCTGCTCATCTTTCCTGAATCACTCTCTGCCACCAAGGTATGGCAAATCATGGTAACACAACCCCTTCTCCTCTGCCCCAGCCAGTTTTCTCATTTGAAAACAAACTAGCTGGCAAAGGAATAGAGCAGCACTATTCCCTGCTAGACCTGCTGGCAGAGACAAGAGAAGAGTCATGACATGTCCAACAACAGGGCTACGTGTCAGACCTTCCTATACGGCCCAGACATCAAGGCACTGCATTTTCTAGGAAACTGCTACTAGTCCCTCCTAAAGCAGTTGCCCAGGCTTTTACAATGTGCTTTACTCCTTCCCTATGGAGCAGCACATCAGCAGATAACACGCTGAACTCAAAGTCAGCAACTACCCCAACTGGGGCTCCTTACTCATAAAAGCTAAAGCATGGTCCCAAGTGCCTCCCTCCCCCTTGCGTTTTTTTTTTTTTTTTTTTTCTCCTCTCTTTTTTTTTTCTGGACCTAAGCCTTAAAAATCTGACGCATCCAGCAAACCCAAACTCATGCGGCAGCATGTACCAAAACATGGAGATGCAGGACAACAGGAAATAAAGGCATATGCTCCCTTCTCTAAGCATACACCCATAACCACTCCTGTAAAATTTGGATAGTTCCTGAGTCATGACTGTGTGATAGAGCTGTGCTTCGAACCCCTGTGGGTCAAGGAAGCTCTGAGGAAAAGGCCATTTGAATTTTGTCAATGCAACTACAACTTCAAAAATCCTTAATTCTACTGTTAAAAAGTCTCTCAACAGCAAACTTCTGCTATTGATATTTTCCAAACATCACCTTCACTGCTGATCACACCCAGAGAGTTATGGTATCAAATTTTTGCCATTGGAAAACTGTTCATCCTCTCCCTCAAGGTGTTAAATTCCCATCTATGTATTTAGAGTCTACTGAGAGCATCTTAACATGAAATCTGAATCCAGAATACACTCAATGGTGCCAATTCCTTTTGCTGGGGACAAACACACACACACACACACATACAATGCCTTCTCAAAGATTTGGTCACATTTTTACAAAGCCTGGCCAAAACATCGCCCCTTCTCACAGCACTATTTCCAGCTTGCGCTGTGTTGGTAAGCTGCTGCCCGCCAGCCAGTTCGCCCAGAACAGGCAGTTTACCATCCACGTTGTTCCAAAATACAACTTTAAAAAGGTGATTTATATAGAGAAGCGTTATACAGTATATATATGAGAATCTCATGATTATGCCAATGCTTTGTAATACTACGTATTAATCACTTGCCTCTCCCGAGATGCCATTGCTGATTTGGGAGACTCGATTTTCTTTTCTTTAAGAGTATCTCCAGCCCATCTTAAAGAGCCGAGCCGGCTTGGAGAGATAAGGAGGAAAATATGCCCCTAAAGACACTTTAACGCTCAATTCTGAGAGCGCGGAATAAACTAAGTCCTGCAAAGAGCTCAGAGGTTCAATTCCACTCCGTGTGTATATTTTTACCCTCATTCACAGCATTACAGTGCTACTGTCCTTCCAAAGACAAGACAGAAGAGGGAGGAAAGCTTTCTATGATGGGCATGCTCTGACTCACTCGTCCAACTGCTTAGCAGAACAACATGGAGAGGAACCCGCAGCTAAAGGAAACAGAGCTGCCCTTTGCAAGCTGTAATGCTTAGAATCCTTCTGCACACCCTAACAGAAGCAAAAGGAGGATAACGGAGAAGAAAAAAGGCTGCAAAGAGGAGAGTGTGAGGGCTGGGGCACTGGCAGACGCATTCAGACATCACCTACCCTACCAGGAGAGAATCAAGGGAGTGTTGATGTGGAGCAGTCTATAGCAACACAGACCTCAGAGCATGGTTGTGCAAACCCACCACGCACCTACCCGGGCTGCTGGCCTCTTTGCCCTCCATCTTCACTATGTCATTAGTGGAGCAAATCCAGTGGCATATCCCTGGCCATGGTGCAGTCGCCTGCCTCTACACACGGCCTCAGCCACAGCATCACTCACAGAAATGCAGCCTCCACAGAAGCTCGTGGATGCAGCACCAGAGCCACTCACCCTCTGCCTGGTCCTGAAGGAAAGAGCAAGACTTCTGCCACATCTACAGATGTGACAGTAAATGCAAGCACAAGTGAGGATGCTTACCAGGCCTGTTTTTAATCCAGCTACCATGCCAGGTTTACTCTAAAGCCCACGCTACTCTGCTCTTGCTGCTACTTGTTACCCATAAGTCTCTACATGGAGAGAGGCACAAGGATAGGAGCAAAGATTAGTAATGCTGCTGTATGAAGAGTGGTGTGCAGTAGCCAAGCCAAAATGAAAGGAAATTCTGAATACATTGCAGGTTAATGAAGTGGCAGAGCTGAAGCTGCTCGCATCAGGTCCAACTTAGAAAGATACCCCCATGTTTCCTGGTCAATTTTGAGGTGAAAAACAGTAAATGATGGGACTAGGCCATTTGGGACATCTGTTTAGATTCTAGCAGCTGGTAGTAGATGATAAGATTATACTTAACATATCCAGAAAAACTGTTAACTCTTTACCAAAATTTTCAGCCTGTTAAAGGTTCCCTTCCCTCTGAACATACAAGAGAAGGGTTCTGGTCTTCCCACTGGCTTATATTTCCCAGCATTTAACAAATATAGTCAGCCACCCCCCTCCACATGGCCAGCAATTGCTGGGATCATTCCAGCCCAGTCCATTTCCAGAGGCAGAAGCCCAGTAAAGCTCTGTGGAAACCTTGAAGGTCCTGGCTGAAAATCTGCACACTCCCTAAGCGGGCAGTTTCCACAGCAAACGGGTAGCAAGAGTAAACATTTCCTCACACTTTCCAGACCGCTGCCATGCTCTTGTGAACAAGGCCACATCAGCCACCTCTTTTTCCCCTCACCGCCGGCTCCGTTCAGCGTGACGTTCTGCTGCGATGAGGACGCAGACCCCAGCGCTGCCTCCTGACACCCCAATGCAGATCGACTGCTGCGAGCGCTTCCAGGATTACAGGGCAACAGACAACTTGAAAAGGACTCTCGCAAACTAATGTTTACATTGTGAACTCTATGTTCCTACCTTCTTGAGACTCCCTACCATCTCCCTGTTTGTAAGCAACGAGGGTTTGGGCTGCTTTGAACTGAGCTAACAGAACTCATACATAATCTTATAGGCAGTAGCATAAATAGCAAACGCCAACAGCAACAACAGTGGAACAAGCAAAGGAAACAATTGAATTAATGGCTGATATTTTTGTGCCTCTGTAATCTTTCCTCACTTCTCTCCCATGGAGGCCTCTGAAGGGAGCTGCCAGCGACCTGACTGCAAAAGAGAAGTTACACACATGAGGAGCCACTTCAAAATGACACAAACCTGCTTTATCTGCCAATCAACATGGGGGATGAACAGTCATTTAGCAATAGTGTCACTGAAATTATATTGCTTTGCTTTTGAAGCACATAAATATTTGATTCTCTCTTCCTCAACATTCCGCTTCTTCCCTTGTTTTTTAAAAAAGAATCTCACATATTTTAAAATAAATCCATGTATTTTCTTTCTCAGTCAGCTAGTTTAAAACAAGTATCTGAGAACTAGTATGTATCCTGCGCATAGCTGATGAGACAAAGACAGAGGAAGGCCCAGAAAACACTGGAATATAGCAGTTTTCGGGGTCTCCATTCACCTCTGGAGTTTTTCTTCTGAAATCTGATGAAGCATGTTTCATCAGGGAAAGATCTGCAAGGCACAGGCTCTCGACACGTGCCAAGGGCCAAAGCAATGCATGATAGTGACAGTAGCTGGGTGCCTCCTGCAGATGCAGATGATGTGCCTCACTCCAAGGCAGGTCCCAGAGCTTCCCGCTTTAGGAACAGGACTGTAAACACTCTGTAAGGGCACTTGCCCAGCACGGGCAAGTTGGAGTACTAGAACAGCCTGGCGAGAAAAATCCTGATTACACAAGCCACTTCAAGTAGGACAACTGATTAAGAGCTGCAAGTGACCCTTGCAACACAAAGACTCAAAAGCTCTTGGAAACTTGCCCCAAATGGGGCCCAAAGTCACTCTTTTGCCAATGTTGTATACAGGAAGCAGAGCTGGATATGCTTGCCCTGTCTAGATCGGGGGAACAGATTAGCTATTTACACACTGCTCAATGTTCTACACTTCAACCACTCGCTAAATACAAAATAACTCTCTTTTGTAATTGGTCGGCTTGGAAGACAGTAGCCTATTGCTCTAAACCCAAGTTGAGGAGGAGAAATACATCATTATATAGGTCATAGTTTGACTATTGCCTACTTTGTGTCCGTAGCAGTATAACATAGCATGCCCATGCTCCATAGGCACAACCTTACATCTGTGTAAAGGATTTATAAACATTAACCCAGGACTGTGAGGGCTTCTGGAAATAGGGAGGTTAGATGGTATCCATGGTCACATGAACAATGCAGCAGGGTTTATCACTTAGTGTCTGCCCTTAGTTTATTAGGCGATTTAATACTTCACAGAAAATTCACAAACACAGGCACAGTTCTAAGAAACAAGGCAAAACTGAAAATTTTTATTTTGGAAAATTTCCAGATACCACAAAATAAATTGGCTCTGAGAAAGCAAAGGAGTACAATTCCGTGTAGGAAATTTCCTATAGGAGAATTTGAAAACAAATAAAAGGTTGGCATATGGACATAAGCTTAAGGCTGAGGGGATTTCTGCTAAGCCAAACGTTACTGTTGCTCGAGACCGAGGTACCTCGAGGCTCACAGACCAGAAACACCCTGCAAAATTCACCATTGAGCAAGCAGCCCATGGGACCTGCAGGAGGACACGAGGCATTAACATACCACAGCTATAGGGCCATGACAGTCTAAACCACTGCATGAGCAGCACTGCCTCCCTGTTGCTTCTAGCCATACAGTCTTGCCTGCTCCTTGTCCAGCCTCCTCTTGGGGGAAACTGGGAGCTCATTAGCACCAACTTAGATCAGTTAGCACCACACTTAGCACCACAGAGCAGGGTCCTCAGAGATTACAGGCAGTGGCAACAGGTCCTTCTGAACAGCCTGCCCAGGGAGATGGTTCCTGACAGCCCCCATATGGCAGAGAACTTTGCTGAAACTAGTGAGTTTCTGCGAAGTGTTTTGATTCCCACAGAACGGTATTGGCTAATGAGAGCCTGCTTCAGTGGAAAACTCCCAACTGGTTTTCCCTCTAGCAGAAAAAACTCTAATACTCTTGTATACAAAAAGAAGTTTCCAGCTAAAGGGGAAAAAAAAGAAATCAAATATTTGTTCTTTTAACAGTGGAGACTTGGAACAGAAAGGGACAAGGTAATTTCACATGTTCCTGTGAACAAGCTGCTGCAAATAGCTTCCCTAGATAATAAGTAGAAACGAGTGAGAAGAAATGGATATGGGAAGATCTATAATAGTGCAAAGAAATGTGTGATCAGCTAGGGAATTCCTCACAGAAGCCTTGCAGAGCATACAGTATTTGCCAGACCAGATCAGACCACTGGGCCAATCAAGCACAATTTAAACATTAAGAGTAACAGCTTGATAAATCTAGGTCAATGCACCTACACACAGATGCACATTTAATACTATTTCATTAGAAGAACTGCAACACCTAACAGAGAGCAGATGTACAGGTCCTGGAAGATAGAAACTATTGGCATTTATGGGATTGTGCAATTAAATTATAAGATTTCCTTAATGAGTTACCAGAATTGGTCCTGATTGCTTTACAGCTTCTTTTCTGAAGCAGTAGACGGTGCTGACGCTTTAAGTGCAGGTGGAAAACAGTCCTGCAATGCTCCTCTGACCAGTGCGTGACATTGTGTAGAAAGGAGCTGGAGAGAAGACACACCACAAGAGAAGAACACTGCCTTTTTATGAGGCCCCTGCATCCAACCAGCCTTCACATGAAATTTATTATCTTAGCATGCAGCAGACCTGCAAACGTTATTAAATGTTCTCAAAAAAAGGAATGCTGTCTTGGGGAAAACTATCTTTCTATCAGATTCTGTAAGGCTCTGCCACAACCCCATGTGAAGGGGATTTTCTTTGCAGGGGCCTAGAAGATAACCACAGGGATCTTTGCTCCTGGGACTACTCAAGAAGCACAGGAACTGCAGGATTTTGAGTATGCTTGGAGAATCTTTTCCACAGGTGTGACTGAGGAGGACTTGAAGATGCTTAAGAAGCTGAAAAGAAAATCAGCAAAGGAGAGGACAACGGTGAGATGAGAGTTTTCTCTAATATTAAAAAAGGAAAGAAAATTAGCAGTGCCAGATTGACAACATTAGATCTTCAATCCCTCTCCCAACAAGTGGGAAAGGTACAACCCCCTTCTGCTCCTTCCAAGACCACCACTATTACCTGCAACTCCAGCCTTTACATTGTACCAGTCTGCTGCTTTTGTAAAGAGCTCTTCTGCATCCTCATCATGGGCACCCAAAATACAGCTTATCTCAAAGTTATTTACATTAGCTGCAAGCCAGCTTGCTCAGGTATGTCTGTACTACACAGTAACCTCTCACAGGACTGCAGCGGTCATACATGAGACTGGGACTTACACAGTCTGGTGGACACCTCCATCATAGAAAGCCATGTTCCACCTTCCAGACAAACCAGCACCTCCACATCACACCCCTAGACACCCTGACAGCAACAAGAAATATAGTGGCACAACATACTGACAAAGGATCCTGACAAGGTGGGGGCAAAATCTACTTGCAGTCAAAGATCCAAGCCAAAATCTGCCTCTTCCATGTTGCAGATCTTCCTCAGAAACAACTTTCGTGGGCTGCTAGCCTGAACTTAGTCTCAAATTAGCAATCTAAGTGCAAAAAGCTCACAGGCACCTTGTGTCTTTTGGAAGAGAAGTAGTCTCAGAGATCTCAATAGCCAAAAAGCAGTTCTCCGTCTAGGCTGCCAATGCGCACAAATGCTGCAAGGCTCCCAAAGCAATGGACTAATTTAACCCATGCTGCTGAAGTGTCATTAGCCTCCTAAAACCTGGCCAGTAAACTTTCCATTGCCAGAGCTCTCCACACGCCTCAGTTTCTGTGACCCAGCCACTGGTATCCAAAGTGCTCCATTTACTTGAGTCAACCAGTAATGGACATCGCTTGGTTATATGACGAAAAGTTTAAAACTCTCCTTATGCTTTGCCACAATATATTTGATGAAGTTCTGGAAATATTTGCTGTCTTGGAAGAAAGTTTGGCTTGGGAATGGGGATAAATGGAGAAACTACTGAATAAGGGAGGGAGCGCTTTATTCAGAGGCACCCTGGGCTCTGAATGTGGGCAAGAGCAGTGAGAGCAGGGCAGGGTGGTGAGCCCAGGGTCAACTCAACCTCAGCTAGCACAGGAGCAAGACACTCTGGCAGAAACAGACTGAAGGCAGACTTGGAGCTGGGGAAAGATTATGGGTTTTTTGATTTGTATCCCCCCATCCTCATCCTCTCCCCCTTCAGGCTTTCTGCTTTGGCCCCGTGACTCTGTCTATTCGGCACATTCGCAAGTGCTACGTCCCTACAGCCTGTCCCTTCCCTCTGCGCTCACCTTCAGCACCACGCTGTGGCCCTCCCTGGCAAGCTCTCCAGGGCACAGGGCCTTCGGCTCTTCTGCAGATGTCACCTAATGAAGACATCTATAAATACAGGCACATTGGAGCTCACCATCTGGCCGTGCCTCTTGGAAGGCTCCCACCCCACAGATCAGTGGGCATGGAGAATGTCGCAGCCAAAAAATTACTGCTTCGTCTCCTGTGCTGGCACTCATGGACACTGTCCCCCTCAGTGCCATCGCTAACACCCGGTGGCCAAGGCCACAGGCTAAGGTGAGGCCTCTTCTGCAAAGCCGAGTATTCAGCTGAGCCCACCTTGTCCTGCCCAGAAGCTCTGGGGTACATCCCGATCCCAATGCACTACCACACAGGCCCCTTCATCCCCCTCACCTTGCCCCCAAAGGTCTGGATATAGGATGAGCCTGCCTAAGCTCCTCTTCCTTCCTTGCCAAGGTATCCCCCAGGTTCAACCTTGCTATCATCTCATCATATTTTCATTTCTGTTGTGCCTTTCACACACACTCTTTTCTTCAGCATCAGGCACAATTTTTCTGTTCACTGGTCAAATGAAAAATCGAAAATGCTTAATGCCAGGAAGACTCAAGGCTTATCATTTAATTCCCCTCCCCCCTTTTTTTTATAGAAAAATTATCTTCTCAGATTGAATGAAAGATTTTATTTCAATTGCATGAAAAAAATGCCTCATGTTTCCAAGCTCTTTTTTTTCTTTGAAGGAAGTTTTCCAACACAAAAATGTCACCGAAAAATGAGAAACTAAAATAGTTCATCTTGTTCCACTAATTTCTCCCTTTTCTCCTCCCCAAAAAGAAGCATGACTCACAAAGAGTGTCAACCCTCCCCAAGCTGTATGTTTAGAAAAGCAAAATAACACTTCTGGTGACATTTTTTTCCCCCTCCTTTCTACATTCCTTTTTTTCATCCTTTCCTTAGTTTCTGTCCATTCTCAAACCCCTTTAGAGTCACTTAGACAGATTCTCAGAGAGGTGCCTGCATGCACAGGAGTTCATTGAACCGCTGCCATGGATTCTGTTCTGTGGATATTCTGCAGCCACAGGACATCTAAGAAGATTGCATTTCTTTGAAGCACATGAAAATTTGATATCCTCCCTCCCTCCCTCCTCTTCGCCTTAATTATTCTCTTATTTTGAAACAGCTTGCATGCAGTATTTAAATAAAGCTGTTTTTAGCAGCTTGAAACAGCTAAGTCTCTCAAAATATATTCCAAGTGCCGTACATCAACCTGTTTGGCATAGTAGCAGCAGTGTGCAAGGCACAACCTGGGGTATCTGTACAGGACATGGGGGTACCGGAACAGCCTTTCAGTTCTGAAAGCCTGGAGTCCCACCTCAGATAGACAAATCACTGTAAGCGAAGTGAGAGACAGCCACAACCTTGTTCCCAGTGCATGTTTAACCATCCTGCAAAAATCACAGAATGTTTCGGCACAGCAAACTTTGCTCAGGAAGTAACTGAAAACACAGGGGATGTAGCAAGTTAGTACTGGAGTGGACAAAGAGGGAAGAACACTGAAAGTCACATTTTGGAAAAAGAGTGGATACTGCAGGGCAGGAAGGAAGAGATAATGACAACATATATACCCATGTATAGCAAATCCTGTATACATATAAGTAGCAAGAATTATATACATATATCTAAATATTTGTTATTAGGAAATATGTATTTTAAAAAGTGTTCCAGAAGGTTTGGGAGACTCAGCAGCTATACAGACACATGTGACCAGACCATACAAAGCTTGGCCAAGGTGTACCAGCTGCGAGGATTTGGCCTTGCCAGCTTTCAAAAAGCTTGCCTGCCGAGACATCTCAGAGAAAGGCCAGGATGCTCTTTGCTTTAGATGAGTATGGACCTTTTGAGTCCAAAAATACAGGTAGTCCAAACAGTCGCTGGACACAACTGTCTCTACTGCAGGCCATGAGGTGGGATGCTGCTCTGCTCGGGGTTCAGACTTGCTACCCCACACTTGGAAACAGGCCTGGCTTATATTTGCATACACACACACATGCTGGCTGTGTGTTACATGGGGAAATGGACCTGCATGGAGCTAGCCAAACCCAAAGCAAGTGATGGTGCCACAGAGCTGGCAGCTGTTCCAACTGGTGGAGCATTAGGCCATGCATTACCCAGACAGGCTTCCTCCTGGACAGCTGAGCATAAAAGGAAATGAAGCCGCTGCACAGGTCACTGGAGGCCACGGGCCATAAACGTTCATGCAAGTGGATGAGTATCTATGCCTACAGGCACCCGCAGCTAGGAGAAGGAGCAAGCAGGAACATTTGAAGACTTATCTGTCTCTACTGCAAAAAGAAGTCATCTAATCCTTCTACGACTTCCAGTTGTGGTGAGGTTTTTGTCAGCCACTACAGCTGTGGGGGATGTGAAGGGACTGCCTGCAGGTCTCAGGGCCAAATATCCTGAGGATATCCAAAAGAGGTGGAGTAATCCCCAAGACACTCTGCTGGGAACATGCTTGTGGCCACCACAGGAGCAGTAACAACCTCCTGAGTCTGTCAGGAGGAGAAAGTCCTATTCCTGGGTTCTTGCCTTACACTGCACTAACACTTATAATCTGTAATAGACTTTGTACTTTTATTTCCTTGTAATATTTTCCTCCACAATCCACCTGCCTTGTCTATTAAACCTCAGCTAAAGCACAATTTGATGTGGGGAAGAAACTTTAATAGCCATTAGCAATAGAGATCCAAAACTGCAAACATCCCACACCTAGGCTATGCTTACAGAGAACTGAAAAAGTTACTGATGCGTCTTTGTACCTCAGTACATATCTCATTATTATTATTCTCTCTCTCTCTCCCCTCCAAGGAATATTTCTAGCACCACATTTACCCAGCCTATGCTACTCACTTCTGCCCAAAAGGAAGCAAAATTGTAACCAGCTTCTATATGAGGGGCCAGGGGAATACATTTTCAAATGATCTGAAGGAGACAGCCGAGTGAGACTTTTTAGAAGGAAGAGATGTTTGAACAAGCTTCATACATGGAAACACCCACAAGACCAACTGCTTCATATTGCAAGAACTGTATCATGCTCTAGTTGTCCCCTGAGGCGGGGTAGGGGATGCATCTTCATGCTCACAGCTTTACCCAATTGAGATGACCATCACCATCCTCTCTCCCGTGCACTAACCAAGAGACAGGACTAACAGGAGATGCAGCTGGCATCTACAGAAAACAGAGCAAGGAGTGCTCCACGATGAAGACTCCAACAGAAGCACATGTTGCCACAATGACTGCCCTGTAAAGGTCTAGCCTGGATGGGCATCCCCACAGCCAGTACAAACAGCTCATTAGACATTAATGGCACAGGACTTTGTGGCTATCAGGTTACCCAAGCTGACAGCAGAAGCACAACAGAAATCTGAAGTGAAAGGAAAGCAACAGCTACAGTTGCTAGAGCCAGTGATAAGCTGGCCGGCTAGTGGGCATCGCTATTGCTTTCTAGGAACTGGAATTAGGAGGCGAGCCATGTGTCAAGGGCTCCATACTGTCAGCTGCTGGCAGAGAGCGATTTAAAACGGGTGTCGATGACACAGACTTTGGCAAAGGAGAAATTCTCCTTCCAGCTGCCAAGCGGCCACAGCACAAAACGCAGGGGTAGCAGCAACCAAACAGGCCGCGCCGGCCTCTCACTTCTGGCAAGGTGGCATTGCAACGCGGCATTGCAACGCAGCTTCGTTAAACGTAACAGACCTCACACCGTGAGCTCAGACTGTCATGTACACTCTGCACGTGTCTCAGAAATGACACTCTGCCACAGAAGAGAGGCAGCGAAGAACGCCGCCTCCATGAAAAACTACGTCAGGAAGGGCTGCGGGTAAGGAAAGAACACAGTCACTCCCCAGGTAAGGAAAGAACACAGTCACTCCCCTGATTTCTCCAGGAATCAAAACACCTGTTAAAGTGCTATGTGGTATTTAATGATCAAAACATCCTTGCTTACCCACCTTATTTGTAAGGCAGCACATTCGTGTGCGCGTACTCCCACATAAAGCAACAGCAAGTTTGTTGCAGAGCTACCCAACAGCAGCAATTTAGGTTCCCTTTGAAGATATCCCATCCTGGTAGTGCTGTAACCCTGTCTAGGAGCACCAGCAGGATCCAATGGCTCCAACAACCACTACAGATCTGCTTGCTTCACTCTGGCTGGGAGGAGAAAATTTGGAAGGCCTCCCTGGCAAAGAAATACAGTCTGAATTAGAGAAATGCTCCTCCTATGGGAGAAGCATTAGAAAAAAGTGTGAAGGAGTGTGTGTGCATGAGCAAGCAAGAAAGAGCACGCATGAGCACATCTCATCTCCAGCATCCCGAAAGATGATACCAAAGAGAAAACACTCAGGGAAAATTGCAGTGTTTCTTCCCTGAATGAGGCCAGACTCTGAAATCACCACACACAATACATGAGATTGAACGTTTGCAGGCCTGGGCCTGTTATTGAAGTAATCTTGGATAGAAAACAAAAACAAAAAAAAATCATGAATTGCTTGTTTGTCCTAAGGAATAGATTACTGTTTTTCTCCATCTTAGTTGACTGAAATTACCTAGAGAAGTTCAACCACAGAAGTCAAGTCTTCTCAGAAAAGCTTAAACACACTAAAGGATCTTTCCTCAGAGTTAGGTCATCTCTCCCTCTGCCCCATCTACTGACTGGAGTGACTAGCATGGGTCTTGACACCACTTATCAGCAAAACAAAGCAAGGCAAAGCCAAGCAAAAGTATGACAAGACACAAGCAGTCTTCTTAACTAAGTTCTTTGCAATGTTGCTTTTAGATATGTATGATTTAAGAAGAAGCCAAGTTGGCTTTCAGGTTCCAAGATGAACTACTGGTCCCGAGGGAACCCTGCTGCGTGTTCCTCACATGCAAAGTGAAAGGGCTAAGACAAACGCAAACAGCCCCAATGGGATTTCCTTACTGAGCTGAATTGTATTTGAAAAATATGCAACCACTTGAGCTTTCTGGGAAGTCTCCTAAGAATCCTTGGAAAACAGAATGCAAAGAACAGGCTGGGATTGGAAGCATACTTAAAGAGCACTGTCAAACAGAAATGGGGACAGGGAGATTTCTCAAAAGGAATTGGTTCCCCCTCCCCGCAAATGAAGCAGCATGCTTCCTCAAATTTCCTCAGCTCACAGCAACAGCCTAATTCACACAGAGAACGCGTAGAGCAGAAAGCAACTATAAGAAATAGAGAGGTAGTTGCGGAGGTGGCTGTTGAAACACATACAGCCATGTGCCAAAAAAAAAAATCACATTTGTGATCTTGCCAGACTTACATGGCGCAAAGCTTCCAATGAGGAGAAAAATGAAGAAAGAAGGAACGGAGGTGCAGGCTCCTTGAAGTGGGCGCTACCTGAGCGGCCAGGACCCTGTGCCACCTTAGTGAAGATGCTTGGGACTGCCCTCTCTGAGAGGGCAGCAGAGCAACGGGCACGTGCGTCCATCCATGTCTCTGTGCAGCCGCACAGGGAAGCAGGGCAATAGCCAGCTCATCCTTCTGCCTGCTGTCAAACAGCTAATTGTTCTAAAACAGCTGGGCCAGACAATAGCATCTTTAATGGCCCAGCTTAAACATGGTCGTGACAAAAATCATAATATTTTTTAATCTCCCTTTCCACAGCCTTCCTGGAAATCCATTTTTAATGACTGCAGTTAGCTTTTGTTTTTGCTCTGTGCTTTTTTTTTTTTAATTCAGATAACTTTTTCTTGTGTCATACCACCTCCCTCTCCCACACTCAAAAACCCCAGTAAATGAAAAACTTCAATATTTCAAATGCAAAAGTATCACCAGATGCTAAAAAGAACCAAGGGGTGCACTAATTTTTGTCATCTAGATCTGGGACGGGCCAACGACCTGTCATGAGCAACAGGTACCAAGCGGGGACAGGGGCTGATCTGTCCCTCACACACAAATACATGGGTCCTCCCTCGCCACTCAGACACAAGGAATACATGTGTCTCCCTGCCACTCTCCTCACATGCCCCTATCTTGCAAAATGAATTAAATGCAATCAGGGTCACTTGGTTGCTCCCATCTGGTGTCGCACATGGGTCTGTTTACTTTCTGCTACACATGTAAACCAAGGTAGAAAAATGCACTGATGTTTCCCCAGAGTTTCAAAAAAGGCATAATTTAATAGTTCTTGTCTAGAAAGCATTAGAAAACATTCACAACTCAAATCTGCCCACATTAAAATAATGATTACTTTACATAATAGAACTGTTTAGAGCCTACAATGCTGCTACAACCTACCAGTGCTCCCCCTTCTCCTGGCCTGCAGCACCCCCAGCCCTGGGCTCACCTCATCTACACAGTTCTACATTTTGATCACATTTACACCTTGTGGCTGTCATCACAGTCGCTTGGTCTCAGTTTGCCCCATTTTTTCAACCTTCATACTTGCTCATATCTATGACTTCACACCTCAGAATCCGCTACTCTATTTTAGATAATAGAATAAAAAGTGCTGTAAGCCTAATTTATTTTCATTGCTTTATACACTGCCAAATTTGGCTCCTGGGTCCAATGCCTCCTTTTTTTTGTCACATATTTCACATTGAAAAAAGCAAAATTCATACCTTCCCACTGAAATTTTCATGAACTATGCGCTGCCCAGCGCTATATATTCAGTAATATTAACTAGTGCAGCTGTTTACATTCAGAAGATTTCCTTCAGCCCCAGGAAGAAGAGAATTCATTTTGATATACTAAAGGAATTTAAATTGCCAGAGAACACTGTGGTCAGATCAGAATATGACTCAGTAACCCAGCTGGAGGTCATGATCCTAGAGCAGAGGAGCATATCCATCAAGCATCAATCCACTCTGCCATTTGGCACCTTGACAAGGCAATACCCCAATCAGCCCCTCAGAAACTGAACTCCTGTTCCTAAATGCCTAAATATCTGGCTGCATGGATTCAGCGCATACGTGCTGCTCGACTGACAGCTGCTGGGGCTGCAAGATGAGAGATCCCACCCTTGCATGCCCAGCTGATGCTCAGTACGCCACTGTGCAAGTGGGATTTTGCGACTCCATCTTCAGCATAGATTTTCTCAGAGGGTGAAAAACTGGTGAAGAAGAAAGCAGCAGGGGTGAATCTAACACACAACTGCACTGTAGAGTAAGATGTGCTGGTGTCAGGCAAGCAGAGAGCCATCCTCTGCCTCTGGGAATAATTCAGAATCCAAGATGTGGGCAAACTAAATATATAATTCAGCAATGAAGGCAAGAGGCAGGGAATTAAAGGTTCTGAAAGGGAACCTGAGTTGTTATTACTATTATGCTCATCTATGGACAGAATAAAAACATCTTTTCTATCCCAAAATTGCAATCACAAAGCCTTTCATGTGGTTTAGCAGGGATTGAGGGCCATGCCTGAATTCACACCAAATGTGAATTTTGGTTGTCTGAAAACCTCTCTTCCACCAAGTCATGAAGCAAAGACAAGGGAAGCTACATCCAGGGAACAAATTAAAGGAGTAGCACTAGCAGCAGCCGCTGTTTAATGAAGGTGCTGTATTTGGCACTGAATAGGTCAACCCACCTAGAGAGGGGAAGCACCTTCAGCTGATCTTCATCCTTTCTGTTTAGGCTACACTATGACACCAATGCACAACATCAAAGCCACAGGCAGATAAACAGGGAGAGACTCCAAGGAAAGGTGAGAGAGGATTTCATGGAAGCAATTCTTCTGAAGAGATGTAACCACATCTCATTTGCAGAAATGCATGGCACTGCAGACAGTGGTCAAACTATGGTCATCAGTGAAACTGCATGCATGGGGGTGAGGGGTGACTAAATTGGAAGGTAGTCAGTTTGGGGGAGGGTAGGATGCTCTTGCTCCTGCTTCAACTGAGAATCTGTGGATCTCCAAGGACAGACAGGCCAAACAGAGCTAATGAGGAAAGGAAGATTCTACCATTCCTAACCAAGAGAATGTATGAGAAGAGTGAAGAAGGAAGGCGAAAAGTAGTAAGAGGAAAATAAAACGGAAAGTGAGAGAAAATAGAGATAAAATTAAAGGGAGATAGGATAAGCAGAGACAAAAGAGCCCAAAAGGAATTGATTAAAAAGGCACAACATTTCTCCTCACTCAGCAGCAACACTGCAGAATGCGTCTCACACTACTCAGGAAAAGTGAAGGTTGACTCCCTATGCTTTTCCTGAAGAGCTCCTGTTCTGAGGAACAGCCACAGGACCTCTTCATTCCCACTCAGAGGGATGCCACAGGGACATCAAATGCCATAGGACAGGGGTGGTGGAGAAGCCCCTTCTCCCACTGAAAGCCCAAGGAGGATTTAGCTTTACAGCAGGCAACTCCAGTTGCCTAGTTTAGAGCTGAGAAAGCCTGGTGAGTACTTACTGGAAACATCACAGGAACTAAAATTCACGGTTCAGAGTGGGTCTGCACAGGCAAATGCTTCCAAAATCTACCACCCCTTTTTGCTACATGGGGACATCATTACAGGACTAGCTAAAAAGGAGAAGTGCAAGCTGCTGTATCACTTTTACCACCTCACAGTTCTTGGCTTTCCTTACAATTTTACCTCTGCTGATGCCTAGCTAGGCTTACACAGTACAACAAATGGTATCTCACAACGGAGTGGGATGTTCGCAAGCATTTCCCACAGCTGGCCCTTTACTGAAATCATTTCTGTTTAGCGATAGCATATCTCTCTACACTTCCACAGCTCTCTTCCTAGCAGGCCTTTCATACACATGAAAAGAACTATCTGATCAAATATATTCCTCATCATGGCTTTAGAAACATTAGGAAGATTTAATTAATATATAATCGTATCAGCAGAAAAGAGTTAATTGAAATATTGAATAACTACAACTTTAACAGGATTGGAACATAATGCTTCCGACGTACTAAGCAGATGATTTATCCGCCATGCTATACAAATTTTAGTTAACAGTTGGGCAAAG
Source organism: Tinamus guttatus (assembly GCF_000705375.1). The sequence goes on along the minus strand of NW_010583419.1, from coordinate 42,015 downwards.
ACTTCAGAGCTATTATTTTTAGCAATAGAAGGGTATTCCCTAGGTTGTGCCAAGGCCTGTGTGCATGAAAAGCATTGTGAAAAATCAGCTTATTGTGCGTTTTCTTCTCCCGTTAAAAGAAAAATGTGTCTGACACTGTTAATTGGGATCCTGTGGTAATTCAGCAGCGTGGGCACAGACATACAAACGGAATTTCAGTGCAAATTCACTGACCTTAGCCAAGAGATATCCGGGGAAGAAAATGGCTAAATGAATTGAATTCTGTGACATGAAGCATGTATTACATTCCCCGGTGTCATATTAATTGTGCATGGTACCAGTAGGATAGTTGTAAGACAGGTACAATATGCCTGCAATCACTGTTGAGGTTAACTACACAGTAAAGAGGTTAGCAAGGAAACAGGCTTGAACTGCAAGCCACTATCCTCTACCTTCATATTTTACAGCAGTTTACAGAGCTGAATTCTGCATGAACATTTCCTTCACTTGGCCAATGGACAAGAGTCTCAGATGTCAGTAAGTGCCAAAAAAAAAAAAAAAAAAAAAAAAAAAAAGAGAAGACTCTGGCAAATATTATACATATGTGAAAAAATTCTGGTAGACAAAATCAGCAACTTTGCTAACACACACATACATTAAATCATGTCGTAAATTGGCACAGGTTGGTGGCTATCACCAGTCTGTGAGTAGAAAATTGAAACACTGAATTTCAGAGCAATCCTGGTGTGTGGGATTCACATTACAAAGCCAGCCACCCAGTAAGGCAGCACTCTGCACCAAAACAGTGTTTCCCTAGAAACTGCTTTCAGTTAGCTCCCTGTGAACTTGCACTAGGCACACAGCTAGCTGCTCAGCGTCTCTCCCCACCTCTGTGAAATGGGGAGAACACTTCTCTTCCATCAGGGACGTATGCAGATAAGCATTTTAATAGCAGCAATTAAACCAAGTGATAGTACAGGCAAGAGTACTTTACCAACCAAGGAACACTAACACGCTCTCTGCAAAAGGGAAAAAATAATATCTAGATAAAGTAAGTGGTGAGGTCTTGGTATCCAGGAATGAATTTTAAGTCCCAGAAAATTACAAGGGTGAGAAAAATCTCTGCTGCAGAAAGATGTATATTTGTACAATGCACAACCTAGTTGTCATACCTTCTGTTCAAAGTTGTTCAGGTAGAGGAGTCTGCTTTGTGACCACCACAGCTATGTTCACCTACACAAAGAGGCAGACTAAAGAGATCTCTTGCTAAGTGCATGCCAGATGTGCTTTTTCCCTCCCTCCCTCACCGCTGTCTTTTGCAGTAAAATTTTCTTGGATCATGAGCTCCTAATTAGCAGAAGAATAAATGAAAGTACTGTTAAAGTAACTATTGACCTGAACTTCTGAGCAAAAATTAAAAATCAGGACCTTACCCACCCTAATATCTTTGATATTGTCCAAAAATATTTTGGAAAAATCCTGTTCATTATTTGCTACTAGAATGTTGCTACCTTTATCAAGGAGGGGAAAAAAAAAAAGTATTCCAGTAATATCTACACTCATTAAATATTTTTCAGATCAATTTTGCAGATTAAAAAGGCTTGGCTGCAAAGTTCAGAGAAGCAGCTGCATGTAGATGCTGACCTGAACTCATCAGGAGCTCTCCTGGGGGTGGAAGCCAGGGGGAATTACACAAGCATGTCCAGGGTTCCCAAAAAGCCAGAGAGAGGGCCAGAGCTCCAAGCCGATGCCCTCAAATGGAAGGCATGGGACAGCGCTGGAGGAGAGGACCTGCAGGTGAGGAAAGCACCTCAGAACAGGAGTGTGCACTCTCCCTACTGAATACACAACAGCCAAGAGAAACAGCAGGAAAACAACATTGTGTAGCTTAAGATACCAAAGAGGCTGACAGCAGACGTGAGAGTTAGCAGAGCCCCAGGAAACACGCTGTAAGGGCAGGGGGACATTGAGGAGCTAAAGGGAGTCCAGAGCTGATCTAGATCCCAGTAGATCCCAGCACTCTCAGCTGGGAACAGTGGGGAAGGCAGCACAAGAACAGGGAGGGAGGAGAGCAAAGAGTTAATCCCTTTTTCCAGCAGAAAGCAGCTCAAGAGAAAAGACCCACTGTTAAGTGTCATATAACAACTGATAAATAACTAGTTATTCTTTACCTAACGATTACCTCTGTTCCATAATGTATCATCTTACTATTTATTAATAGACAACTACAGCTTTTTAATGGAAGTGCATGGTCAGTGCCTCCCTTGGGCTGTTAAAGGCTGCTTTGTTTTTTAGCTGTAAAGACCGTTCATAAATACACCATCAAACCACCCACTGGGAGGTAAAAATCTCTATTATGGATCCAAGTTTCCGCAACAGATTTGTGTGATTGTCACCATAAGCAAGAACAGAGAAATCCTAATGCACTCAGACACTGAAAGTATCAGAGTGCAGTCCAGGGTGAAAGTCACTCCCCAACTGAACTTTTTTTTTTT